>JAEIIG010031923.1:0-90945 GCA_018904695.1 Drosophila parvula
TATGTATACATTTGTTTCTAGTCAAAAAGAACCCTCAGTAGAAAGTAGGGAATCGGATGATCAAGCTTAAAATTTTGGTTTGGTTTTGGCGCTGAATTCGTACTTGGGAATTTTAGGCGCACTTTAGCTGTAGCGCAGTCGGAGGGTTCCTCTCATGTGTGTTTATGTTTAAGTTCCGTTCTTAAATATATATTTCTTTAAGCTTTTTAGATTTATTAGTAATTGTACAATTTTGGAAAGCTATGCAACATATTTTAATAGACATTTTTTTTTTAATATTTCCCGATTTTAGAATAATATGATGTTGAAGCTTTAAGAAACTATACAAACTATATTTTGGCTATGGGGTTTTAAGGAACCATTTTCTAATACAACTAAGTAACAGGTTACTTTCTGTATTTATAAATATATGTATATATATTTCTCATAACCAGATATTAGTTTGTAAATATAATCACTTTTTTAGGAAAAAAATTCATTATAAAATTAAATTTGTTGTGATTTTTTTGAGGGTCTGCCACGCATTGAAAGCAACATTCAAACATAATTTATCTTAATTATAACACAATTTCGTATCCAACAACTTGACCAGCCTCTTCTTACTACTCATCCTCCCCCTCAACCACCTCCCCACTCGTTCGCACGCAACAAAGCCCACAAATGGAAATTAATTTGAAGTACTCAAACCCGCAAAAAAAAAAAACCGCACAAAAGCCACCCACCGCAGTCAGTCGCCTGGCCTGCCCCTTCGGCACGCAAACCAAAACAATTTGAATTTTAAATTCAGCACAGAAATATCCAACATGCTATAAAAATGCAAAATTCACAGCTGGCGAGGCGCTCGGAGCTTGGGAATGCAATGTGTAAAATGCCGGATAAATAATTAAATGCCATTAATTGGAATTGTGTAAATTTCGCTTGGAAAAAGTAAAGCCCAAACAAAAATAAGCAATATAAAGCAAAAAGTACGACTGCCCACGAAATAATAAATAAATAAAATAAAGGCAAATAAAATTGCAAATGCTGCAATGCAGAAAATCAACCAAGAGGGGGGCGAGTGTCCAGCCTATTCAGGGAAATGCGGAATGAATAAATAATCAAACTGGGGGGAAAATCATAGCGCCCCGCAACGAGGGAATGGGGGCTACGAGACAAATTAATTAAATTTAACCCAGTAAACCAATGGAAATTCTCGTTTGGCTCGCAGCCAGAAAAAGCAAGCAAGCAAACCGAGCCTACCAATTCTCCTCTCACCTTCTCTCCCCCCTCATCGAATGACGTGCACGAATTTCCATTCAACGAAAAGTGCGAAAAACAATTTAAATATTTATGCTCGAGTTTTATTTAAAGCAAAAACGACTGAATCGACGAAATAAAATCAAATCATGAAAAATAACACAGAGCATTTAAATCGATCCGTTGGTCTGGCCCGATGCCAGAACCGAAATAGACGAAAGCCATCAAATATATCTAGAAATCGTTATAAACAATTGTATAAACAAATCGCTTGATATACACTTTACAATTGGAGAGAGTATGTTCAATAAATACTCAAATCGGCTAGCATTAGATTTTTATTAAAGGAAAAAATGGAAGAATTGTGCTTATTTTAAACTATTCTTACTTAATAAAACGATTAAAATCATCCCTTTTGCAAACTAAACAGATTTTAAATAATATTAAAGTAAAACTACATTGAATGTAGTCTAAAGCTAATAAGAGACCTCTTCAGAATTAATGCATTTATTGCTTGTGGTGCACTAGAATTCCCAACTGGCTAGTATGAATTATTCCAAAGTGATCATAATCAAAAACTGCTGAGGAAGATGTGCCTCCCTTTGGAAACAGCCTGCTTCCTAATCCCAACCATTATTCTCCCATTAAAATTCAGCTAGTTTTGTAACAATAAAAAAAATGCAAAACAATAGCAGGGTATTCCCCACTTCGTTGCATTAAAAACAGGTTTTTATCCGCCAGTTAGCTCCACATTAATGTGCAAATTAACCCAACTAGTTTCTCCTTTATCTAATAATAAACACAATAATAAATCAAATTTATGTTTGCAATGGCATTATAAAATTCTCTCGAAAAGATCTGAGTTTCCGCGAATGCCAATGAAAAAATCGCATACTGAAAAAAACCCGAAGATTAATTGTTGTTTAAACATTTCAAAAATTTATGATCTTGTGAATGGATGGAAGAAAAAGTAGAACAAAAAAAAAAAAAGGAGGAGAACAACGTACACAGATTATTGGATTGACAACAATGACCTGCGGTATTCCCTTGGCTCCCAAGAATTTCCTGGCAAGCTGCCCAAAAGTCAATAAAAGAAACGCAAACACGACCCAGACACTAGAGCCGGATAAAACTGGCTACAGAATTCAATTCCAAGCGAGAAAACGTTGCCAAAACATCATAAAAACAGAGGAAATAAAATGCGAGAGAATAAATTAAGCAAATAACATTTTTGTGGGGATAATTGGATGAAGAGTGGGCAACGTTGGATTTTGTATTGCCTTCAGTTTATGTGTTAATTGTTGTATCTTAATAAGAGAATGTTAGGTTTTTCTATAAATTCTTTGCAGCATATTTATTGTTTACTATAACAAATTCGTTGATCTAAGATAGATGAAAAAAAATCATCAATAAGAGCACGATTTTAAATAGTTATTTCTTATTAATAATGTTAAACAAATGACGAGGCATCAAGGCAGTTCAAACTTGATTATAGATTAAAGCTTCTTCTTTGGATTTGGCTTTGGGTTCTTGTATATAGTCCTTTATATTTTTCTTGTACATTTCAATCTCCTCAGTAGAGACTCTCCCTGGTATAGAAACTATCCCAGACCACAAACTGTTTGCTTTCGGGCAACGGAATAAACTCCAGGCCATCGGCTATATTAAGGCAAACTTCCTGACTGCCTGGCCTCAGAGGATCCCACTTCATCGGCGCTATAATGTCACAATTGGGATCTCCTTTGGTGGCAAAGGATGTCCACATCCCGATCAATCGCTCAATAGTTCGATACTCTGCCGTGTCCCTGTCCAGTTTGCTGGAGAGCAAACCATAGAACATGTACGAGATATCATCGGCATGGGAGACACCTCTCACCTTCTTGCCGCACTTGAGGATCCTGTAGTGATTAAAGTGCGGCGAGTCCATGTCGAATCTGTAGAGATACGTGGACAGGGTGGGGGCATAGGTCAATCGGGCGAGCAGAGTGCGATGAATGTCGTGCCAGAAGTTCTTAACGCTCAGGATGTGCAGGCACTCATAGAGCTCCATGCTGGCCCTGTCGGGATCATCGAAGTAGGATTTCTTCAGTTTTCTCACCATCTCCGCCAGCTCCTCCTTGTCGATGGTTTCACGCACTTGCTTGGGTATGATCGCCTCGAAGGCACTCAGCATGTAAAGGGGATCGGCCAAGGTGCTTTGATAAGAGAAAAGACCCTCGAAGGAGGTTCCTCCTATAATCAGGGGTATTTCATTGCCCCAGGCGCTGGACAGTTGCTCCTGCTGGGGTTTCGGTACCACACAATCCTCTCCCACATAGGACTCGATCACCGGTGCAAAGGCTATGATCTCATAGTCTCTGTGCTCCTCCTGTGTTATTATGGCGTTGCAATAAAGAGCTAGCTTAGCAGCCGGAATTTGCTGGAAAAATTCCAGCAGTTCCTTCTCGTTCTCCAAATTCCCGGCATAGCCCAGTTCCTTGCCCAACCTTTGGGGCCACTTTCGATCTGGTGTCGTGGCCCAGGCACACAAAGCCGATCCGGACTGAACGATGGCGCGATGGAAGAGTCCTCGCGCCTGTTCCGATTGCATGAGAATGTGCGTGGAAGCTCCTCCCGCTGATTCGCCAAACACGGTTATATTCTCCGGATCTCCATTAAACCCGGCTATGTTCTCCTTAACCCAGCGAAGGGCCTGAATTTGATCTTTTAGGCCGGCATTTCCCGGTATCTTGAGTGCCTTATCCTTGAGACTCATGAAACCCAAAGCACCTACCCGATAGTTAAAGGTGACCAGGAGGACGTCATGCTTCATAAAGTAATCCGGACCGTAGATATCGCGGGAGGCACCGCCAATCTGAAAGCCTCCACCGTAAATCCAAACCATAACGGGCAGCGGCTTCTCCGACTCCAGCTTCTTGGCATAAACATTGAGATACAGGCAATCCTCGGAGCCCTCGGTGTTGTTCGTTATGGAGTTCTTCTGCATGGGTTGCTCCCGTGCATAGGTGCAGTCCCTTACGCCCTGCCACGAGGTGGGCGGCTGAGGGGCGCGGAAACGTAACTCACCCACCGGGGGCTGGGCAAAGGGTATGCCCTCGAAGGAGTAATAGATCTCGGCATCGTAGATGGTCTTGCGCTGCTCACCCTTTACCTGGCCATATTTCGTTGTCAACTCCGTGGTGTGACCCGTGCCCAGCCTGTACTGAATAACCTTATGGCCAATGACCCTGAAAGGAGAGGTTAGATGTGACTCATCGTTCCAGCTTTTCCCCCTGGACCCTGGACACTCACTTGGCGCCCAATTTCAATTTCTCAGCAAAGCCCACACGCAGATCCATGGCCCTCTCTACTCGCTGCTCATGTACTTAGTGAGTAAATATAGGAAAATAATATATACACTGTATATATAATATAATCTACTTTGGGCGCAATCTGCTGACACTTCCAACGCGCTCAAACGCCAGCCAGAGACTGAAAACTATTCTCGCCGCTCCAGTAGATGATAAAATTGTTTAGATAGCCGCCACACCCTCGAGTGGCCGTCGGTGTCGGGGGTCTGGGGTCTGGGGTCTGAGGTCTGGGGGTGGTGCACTGGGGGCCCAACCATAATAATTGCTGTTGTTCGGACTTGGTCTGTTCGAGTTCCGTCCATATGTGGATCAGTTGATAAGTACGATGAGGGAGTATCATCCGACTTATGTACCGACTGGCAATCCCTAATTGGGCTCGGGTAGACCGCTATTTATTTTGATACCGAAAAAACTGATAAGACTCGAGTGGGGTGTGTTGGCTGGAAATCAAATATTTATGGCTAATACAGAGATTAGAACGTGCACTGGGGCAGGCAGGTTAATGCGATGTGTATAAACACCAATAAGAACTTTAGTTTACCAAACAAATGTATAATATTTGGGTATAACGTAAATGGATTTCAAGGTTGATGTGAAGCCTTAACTTGGGATATATGCTAGATATCCTTGTTACGGACTTAAACTTTATACTAGTTAAATGAATTAATAAATAATCCTATTAATGAATTAAGTAATCAAGGAAGTAACAGGCTTTTATTGTATATGTTTATTCCAATTTATGGTTAAAAAACATAGTTAATACTTATTTTTCGTACTGTTTTAATTACTGTACTAAGCTGGGTTATATAGAAGTTTGTCGCTGAATTTGTACTTGGGAATTTTAGGGGGAATGCCGGACGCAACTGACTTTATAAACATATACTCCGTTTTCTGGTAAAAAAAAAAAAAAAACATTACCAGTACTATTTTCTCCTGACTGATACAATACATTTCTTAATTATAAAGCAGTTTGTAACAGAATTAGTACTTGGGAATTTTAAGTGCCACAACATACGCATAATGTGGCTAGGCAGATTTGCTCATTTTGTAATACTTTAAAATGTGAAAGAAATAATAATTGTTGGCTGTGTTGGCTATTTCATGCTTGTCGTGAGATCGTGACACTTGTTAACCCAAATAACTCTATAAGTATCTGCATGTGTTTTGGCAGACTTCTGACAGATGAAAATTCTAGTATTTAATTGCAGACACACACCCACACACACTCAGTGGGTGAAAGACCCGAGACGACGGACGTGGCTGTCATTAATTAAGTATTACCATGCTGCTAACAGTCTTTGGCTTTATTTACTCGCAGCTTTTGCCCAGCAAATACAGTCTATTCCAAACAGCGATGACTTAAGAAGCTGAATGGGTGAAAGTGGGCGGTGGGGGGTGGGCGAAGGTTGTCTTGGTGCCTCCCGCTGCGTCTTACTCTCTCTATCTCTTTGACGTTGTTTGTGCATTAGTTAATGTGATTATTTCACACTTCGTCTGCTTTGAACTAACATTTAATTTGGCCCCGAACTCCGACCAACTGGCTTAAGCTCCTCCTTTCCCCACTCGGTCGTTTACTCTCTTTTGTTTACATTGTTTCATTCGTTTGTTTGTTTTGTTTGTTGCTCGCCTGCCTTTTGTGTGAGTTTACTTAACTTTTCCTATCGCCCTGACGGCGTTTTTTGGTCCTTGTCTTTCGGTTATCACTGTCTTTGGTCGAGTTAAGAGATTGAAGAAAATTACACAATTTATTCGAAGGTTTAAAGCAGTGGTAATCTAACATTGTCCTGTTAGAACTGCATTTGTGTGAGTAAGACAGTGCTGTGACGAGGGCCATTGACGGCGTCACACGAACGTTTAAGCTATTTGTGCGTGCAGAGGCCGGGCACAGAGACTATATACTAGCGAGTCGGGGTCGTGGGCCTCGCTAATTTAAAGACAGAAGGCCCAGGACAAAGTTGAGTGGTTCTTATTGGAAATTAATCATAAATATATTGTTTTTTTCCGAGATTTAAATGGTTTAAGCCTTATTTTATACAATACCATTTTTCTTGAAGTTTGTGTTGTGTAAAAGCATTTCCTAACTATTAGAAGCATATTTTTAATTGTAATGATTTGTTGTGTTCATTAAGCATGTTTTAAGTATGTTTGTGTGTTATTTTTATTTATTTCCCTAATTTCAATAAGTTTAATTTGTATAGTTTAAATTTTCAACAAACCACCATGAATACTTAGCCTTAAATATCTTTAAGAACTGAAATACTATATTTAATTAAATGCCCCTTAAAGCCCTTGAATATTTTGCCTCTGAATTAAATTTAAGCTTACATCATTCAACCCTTTAGTCCTGTGGCCCTCCCTCTCAGTCTACCTGTCCAATTCAATTTTGTTTGCTATTTCGCCTACATTGTTTCTGTTTTTCCTGTTGCCAGGTGGATTATTGGGTCTCTAAGTGTGTCTGAGTGCATCTCCCCGCATTCTCAGACCCGGCACAATCCCCCCAAAATATCCACATTGTGCAGATTCCGTGCTGTACTGTTGGTGTTGCCATCGACTAAATAAATAAACATTGCAATCTATGTTGGAGAGCGTTTGTTTGGCTGTGCATGCTGTTGCTGTTGCTGTTTTGCTTATTTGCTCCGATTTTCAGCTCGGCGCCATTGCAATTGCATTCAGGCTACGCATTTGTCTATATCTATAGAGAGTAGAAATTCCCTAACTGCAACTGGTATCTATCAGATAAAGAATTTCTGTATTTTGTCCAGGTATTAAAAATATTTGAGTAAGGGAGCTAATTCTTGCAGAATATGCCAATATATTTAGTCCGAGAAAATCTAAAAAATATAATCAAATATCTATAATACCTATATTATCAAATTCCAAAAAAAAAATAAGAGTGTGGCGAAAACTTCAGACCGACAGCTCAAAAACTGAGAGACTAACTAGCTTGCGAAGAAACCGAAGAACAGACAGACGGACATGTCTATATTGACTCGGCTGGTGATGCTGATCAAGAATTTTATGACAATATTAGAATACCCTCGGCAAGGATATAAAAATGGATTGGATCACTCTGTTAGGATAATGATCTCTTAAAAATGCGGAATCTTTACATTATCTGTAATTGATGGAACTTTTTAATTAATATTGATAATAATGCTGTAGGAATTGGACTTGCGAGTTATTAAAGATACAATTTTCTGCTTTCGAGCTAAAATCGGTGTTGAACTTATTGAGGACCTACTGTAACTGTCTACACACTCCTTCCACGACCGACTCGCTCTTGCCATGACGACCTCCAAGTGCCTGCGTCTGCTTTTGCTTGTGGTTCCCCCGATTCTTCTCCGCCATCTTCGTCATCTTCCTCTCTCTTTATAGTGGTGTTTACATGAAGTAGGCAGCGCCTACTTGGCAGAGGTGATGACCCCCGACCCGTGGTTGGCTCCTCGCCTTGTCCCACTTCGCTTTTTTGCTACTGTTTTGCCTCTTCGCTTTTTTCGCAAATACTCCGCCTTGCCCCCACACCAC
The DNA here is from genome assembly GCA_018904695.1 of Drosophila parvula. Classification (NCBI taxonomy): domain Eukaryota; kingdom Metazoa; phylum Arthropoda; class Insecta; order Diptera; family Drosophilidae; genus Drosophila; species Drosophila parvula. Next base: position 8,112 of record JAEIIG010031923.1, read on the forward strand.
CCTTTTTTCATTCTGTGTTTGTTCTTCTCATTTTTCAGGGTTGCCCTCATGCGGGGAATTTGCAATGCAATAAAATACAATTCCAAATACCGTTGTGTGGGGTCAATTTGGAATTCAATTCAATTAGAAAAATATGTTTGATAAAATCCGAAAACCCACAACAAAATCAATCAATTTAGTTTGTCATGCTTTCGTTTTGGCTATACTCTTTTTAAATGCATTGAAACGTGTTTAACCATAAATGGGTGTTTACCAGCTCCTTTGTTAGGGTATTTGTGATCAAATGTCTTCTTTAATATGTTATTATTATTATAAATTGATGTATTTTTTTTTAATTATAGTTTATATATTTGGGTATTTATGGCATGAATCGCCATTATAATTGGCTAACGAAAATATTTGCATGCGAAATTGCTGGAAAATTCAAATTTATTATTGTTTATTTAGTACGTAGAACGTTCGCATTGCAAATGGTAATTAAAACATGATGGGTTTCTGAACTAGTTTTTGTTACTGAAATTAATGTCAGCGGTCAGTGGGAACTGGTTCGATAATCGCATATAATTTTGTATATGAAGATATTTTCAATTACATAATTTGATTTCTTTCTTTTTCTTTAACTTTTAATTAGTTTATTTAAAACAATTTAATTTAAATACTCGTTTTTTCTTCTTTTCAAATTAATCAATATTCAAATTTAAAATCTTAATAAAGTTTGCAACATGATGCAACATGTTATGAAAGAAAAGAAAGTAATGAAGTTTCTAGCTATTCTGGAACTAGTTCTTTCGTGCCGCAGCCTCAGCAGCTGTTGTTGGCAAGCTCATTTGCTTTTCGGTCTTTTTTGCTTTCTGCGGTGTTTTTGTCTTGCCATTCGCCGCTCCAATTGAATGTGGTTCACTTCGTGCTCCGGCCGCTCTCCGTTTTAGCTTTTCAATTCGCGCGTGCGAGTATTAGTGCTAGTGTGAGATTGTGCGGGTGTATGTGTGTGTGAGCTCCCCACGAAGCCGGCGTCGACGTTGCTGCCCGCCGTCAACGTTTGTTTGTTTGTTTGCGTTTGTTTTAGCCTGCTGCTGCTGCTGCCTTTTGCCTCTTGCCTTGTGCCTTTTGCTTTTGTTTTCTTGCGGGCACAAGAACAACAACAACAAAGCGCAGGGCTCTATCAGTGAAGGCAAGCGGAGGCAGCGACGCTGACAGAGCCGTCGACAGCGGCATCGCACTGTGGGGCCTGTAGAGCAAGTGAAGCGATAAAATTATGCTTTTATCAGATAGGAAAACGATTTATTTTAGTTGATTAAAATTTAAAGTAAATTAATATTTTGTGCTTTTAATTTTTTCTTACCTAACTTATTATTATTAATCTTATTATTAATAATAGTTCTTCAAAGTTGTTCTGCCACAGGGCTCCTTTATATCAAGTTGCCCCACAGTGCGCCGCTGGCGTCGACGTTGGCGGCAGGCAGCGAGCGCTCGATCCGTTCTTGCCGCTGTCGCCGTTCGTCAGTCGTTGTCGGCCGTTCCATGTTCCATCGTCGCGCGATTTTCAATCTCAATCTGCAATTGTTTATTACCGAGCAGCGGCAGCTCGTACAGTGTGTGTGTGCGTGAGTGTGTGTTATCACAACCTGTGTGCACGAGTGTGTGTAAAATCAAATTGCAATAAAGTGTAACAACAAAACAACAGCCGCGAAAATGTCGTGTGCGAGATTGTGTTAATAATAAAAGCAAACAAAAGTCACGGCTGTCAAAGCAGTTCAATGTCTCTCGCCCTCTGCCTCTCCTCCTATCTCTCTCTCGCTCCCTCGGTCAACAGTAGCCGGTAACGGTGGCAAATGCTCCCAAACTGGTTTCCAACAATAACAAAATAAAATAAAAGAAAAACAACGCAAAAAAAAGCAAGCTTAACGACGCCGCGTCTGTTTAAAAAATAACGTCCAAGTTTGTGCCCTTTTCCAGTTAGTTAATCGCCGGCTATCATCTTCAAGGGTTAAATAAAAGGTGTCAGTCGGCGGAGATGGGCGCGTGATTGCGCGTGATTAATTCACTCACGGATGAGTCACGCCCCACCATCTCGTGCTCTCGTGCTCAGTGTGTGCGCTTTATGCTAATTAAATTGCTGCGACGGCAGTTCAATGATTTCCACTTCCATACGGGAACTAATAAAGCAAATAGCTCAGCCAACGGCAATTGACGCAATTAATTCAATTCCAAGCAGTTAAATCGCATCAGCGGGAATATACCCCCATTATATGGGTGGGACTGTTATTCATAAGTGACACCGTTAAACATAACAATTAACGGCAAACTACACACAATAAGTAATAAATTTCAAAGTGCCAAACCATTTGAATGGGAAACTAAAGTAATTTAAAATTTCCGTTGAACACGCTATCAGTAGGCAATAATACTACGAATTATGAAGTAAATTGGAATAGTTTAGAGCAAAGCAAGCATAATAACATATTTATTGACATTGAATTCTTGTGGAAGTACTTAAACGAAGCAGTGTTTAGTTTCTTATCGAAATAAAAATTTAGAAAACTAAAAAGAAATATGTACTTCTATCTAGAAGTCCCAATCACTCCCAGGGGCTCCTTCGGGATGGGCTCACGTCTAGACTTGCACTAGAATTTTTAACGTGATCTAGCCGGCACTTTGTGGTGGTATCCCATCCTAAATATCACAAATAGTTGACAAATTTACATTTAAAGTTAGCAAATATAAATGTAATATGCAAGGATACAAAAATAGTTATCAAGTGTCTCAACTCTGCGTTGTACCTTTATTTTTATAAACCTTTAAGGGTTCAACAATTTAAGTCAAAGGTGATAACCACTCCTACTTGTCAAAAAACTACATATTTAAATTAAATATACATGTGTAGTTTTAAACATTTACGACACGGTATGCACTTAAAATGAACCAAAAACTTTGTATCTTTTGTGGTAAAGTTGGTAACGGAATCCCATCCCTAAGGCCAAGCGGATCAAGTTGTTTTTTGGTGTGATTGTTCGTTCACTGTATTTTAACCTGTCGGCGACGAGGTGGCAGAGAGCCATTAAGCCTTGCTACTGTGTGTATGCATGTATGTTTGTGCGTATCTGTGTGCTTTAAGTTGAAGTACAAGTACAAGTACAAGTACACGACTTAAACAAGTGAGGCGCAAGTCAAGAACAGCGGCGCAAAGGCAAAAAACAACGAGTACAAACAACTACCGTTTCGCTTTGCGCGTTTTTAAACACGCGCCTTCTTCTTGCCGTTTTCCGCGCGTTTGTTTGCGTGTACCGTTCTAAAAATAAACCAACCGTTTCATGTGCAATCTCCCCCTACCTCCTAATACTTCTTAGCAGGGGCGCTGGAGGGATTTTCTCAAGGGGGTCTTTGTTTTTTCACATTTCTATAGGTAGAAGGAATATTGTACCTGTACTTAAACACGAGATAAACGAAAGGTGCACGTGCTTATTATATTTAAAAAATAATTCAATAGTGCAAGAATTTCTGAGGATCCCCAGAAAGCTTCCTGCGCTAGAGCTGAAAAAACATCGATGCTTAAGGCCGATATATCGATGTTTACATATAAGAAACATCGGAAACTTCGATACTTTTCCAGCTCTACCCTGCGCCACTGCCTTTTCTACTTTTGTGCTCTCCCCTCCTTTGGCTTCTTTTTCTTTTTTTTTTACCTCCATAGACTTCTTCTGCTTCTTCCTCTTCCTGTCGGGTAAAAAAAAAGAATGTTTTCGCTGCTCGTGTATTTGTTATCGGTTATTTAATGTGATTTATTTGCGTGCGAATGTTGATTTATATCGCCTGAATGCCAGAAACCGGCAAAGAGTAACCAGTAACAGCCAACGAAAGGCGAAGCGGCAGCAACAATAGTATATCAACAATAACAACTCTATAGTTTATCACGCACATGGGCACTTAAGTGGGTCAAAAAATAATTGGCACGCCCCCTTTGGGCGGACACCCCACACACACACACACAACAAAGTCGTTTACTACAGCTTACTGACTGCTTCGTCCTTGTCTTCCCACATTGACCCAGTTGGGTGGGCGCGGCGCCGACCACACTTTCATTTAGAGTTTGAGTTTCAGTTGGGTTTTGGCCAAGGCCAAGCTCTCTTTACTCTTCACTCTTCAGTCCAATTACCTAGCGGCGCCACTTACAATTGACTTCTGTTTACCGATAATCCAATCAATTTTTCACAACCTGTGTTTTAACAGTTGCATTAGGTAAGCCGGGTTCAGGAAAAGTTCAATGTTGAATAATTGAAACGTTTCTTTTTTGGTTTTTAGTAATGCTGTTTACTTTCAATATTTAATTGGGGTTACTTTATAGGATTTGTTTAGCCTTTTTTACTTATAAAAATAAAATAAACTATATATATTCATAACTTATAAACTTTACATGAAAATTAATAAAGTTTAAACTTGAAAGTTATATGTTTTGATTTGAATTTTATTATTTCCTTTGGAAATTACAATAAATGTTACTTCAGCTTAACATACTTAATTAGATATCAGCTAAATTATGTTAGCAGGAGAAGAGCTCAGCTAGTCAAGCTTAACCTCACGAAATGCAGCACCTTTATCTAATCTGCACACTAGCATTTTGTTTTAATCTAACCAAACTTTTGATAAGCTATTTAAGGAGCATATTAAATACACTTTTACTCGAATAATTTAATATTATTTAGGAAACTAAATTGATGTGTTTTTATCTAAAACTTGCTAGCTATTATATTTAATCTCTCAAAGCTATCAGAGTTTTATACATTTTTATCAAAACTAAATCAACTGTTGTTAAACTCTGTGGAAACTAGAAAAACGTATCTTTCGCATTGATATGTTAACAGGAGAATAGCTGAGCTACACAAGCTCAACCTCACGGAATGCTGCACTGTTGGGGTGATCAAGCATACTGTCTTGACCTATCCCAAATTTTGATTTAAGGAGTATCATAAAAAAATGTTTACTTGAATAATTTAATATTATTACGTAAACTAAATGCATTTGTTGGATCTGAAAAATTATTCCTATTTAGTATCTAAAAGCCATCAAACTTTCATAATTTGTTATCAAAACCAAATGTTGTTAAACCCCGGGGAAATCCGCAAAACTCATGTTTCGCATAGGCTTTCACTGGAGTTGAGTGCTCAGCTTGTTATTATTATCCAATTCGTGCACAACAACAACACTTTTGGCCCCGCTTTTTGTTATTATGGTTATCAGTTTCCACGCCTTTCGCACGAGCTTCAATTGATTGTCTGTGGCGGAGGGACCAACACTTGGATTCACGCGAATTTTATTCTCATCGTGTGGGGAGCATATTTGTGGCCTTTGTCCGGTTGCTCAGTTGCATTTCGGTGAAGCAACAGGTGAGGTGTCGCACAGGGAAAGAAATTATAATTATTTTAGGAAGTTAACTAATACTAGTTTAGACTGATAGATCAGTCTTCAAACAAACTGTTTGATTTATTGTTATATTATTAGAAAAGCTAATAATATGTTGTGAAATCAAACAACTTAATTGTAGACTTAAAAAATATACAAAAATATATTTGAATAAAATAAGGCAAGATGGCAGACCATATAACCGAAAATCCTTAAATGATATCCAAATTGTTCGCTGTGCCGCTTAATGAACGCTAAGGCTGCGCGCCTCCATTAGGCCTGGCATGTTGCATGTAATGCATAATTAGTTACCTCTTAATCTGCCACGTCCCCTTCAGCGGCAATCGCGTGTGTTTGCGGAATTTCGTAGCAACCTCGGGAACGGGAACGGGAACGGATACGGATGCATCATTATCATCATCAGTGCTGGCGTCATCCGTCGTCGCGTTCGCGTTCGCGTTTTATCCACGCCCAACTGCACAGGGCGAGCATAAACAGTGGGATACGGATGATGAGGGGTGTCAGAGAGAGGGAGAAGATGAAGGAGAACGAGAACGAGAACGTTTATATCGGTTTCAATTAAATTTAATTTGTATCGTGTTTTAATTAAGGTGCCCGGCAAGAAATCTCTAATTAATCTGCCAGCTGGCGCGCTCAACAACTCGCCACAGCCACTCGGCTAATAAGAAGTGATTCATTCAATCTCAATTGAAGACAATTGAGCAATTGAAATGCTGTGAAAAAAAATGATCAACATTTATGCAATAGAAATATACAAAGTATTTATTTGAGTGTTCAGTGAATAAGTGAATAAAATGGCTCAAAACCTGACCATGCTGGTTGGCGATGCTGGCGGCAGCAGCACCAATAACAATGTCAAATCGAATAATGGCAATGAGAACAGCAACAGCAGCAACAACACGTCAACAACAGCAACAGTCAATTTCAAGCCAAAGGATACGAATGGCTGGAAGGATTACAAGAAATTGAAAACATATCTCATTCTAAAGGATCAGCAAAGTGAAAAGGTAACGGGGTTAATAAATCCATCGAAGAGATACATGTAATTGAAATAAAGATATAGATGGAAAATGGCTGAAAAGAAACTATTGTTACTATTCGCTTGATATTATTTAAGCTAAGCTATAAAATGAAGTAAAAAACGCATTTATTATATCAGTATTATCTCAGGAAATACCTTTTAAAAATTAGTTCAAATACACAATTCTCTATCTAAAGAAAACAAAGCCGATCGCTTGTTGGAAATGCCTGGCTTTTGGGGTATTAAATATTGCCATGCCATCAATCAATATTGACCCAAATAGCTAAAAAAGCAAACAATTAGTAATAAAACTGTAATTGTTGAGAGATAAGGGGGGAAAGGAAACAAAAACTTAAGCTGTCGTGATTCAGAGTGCTTAATAATCCCTAGAAATGGAAAAAATACCATTAATTAGTAAAAGTTACTGCCATTGAGTTAACTACTTATTTATATCTACTTTAAAAGTGGCTTAAAAAGTTGCCAACAACTTTTTCACATCAAACAAACAACGCGCTTTATAACCACAAATGCCAGATTTCCTTCCTCCCACTTTGTTTTTTTGTTTTTTTTTTTCATTTATAATTAACAAAACAAACGCCACAAAAGTTATGAAAGAGAACAGAAAACAGAGAAAAAGTTGTTCATAAAAAGTTATTAAACGGTCATGACCCCCATTTTCGAAATGCTTATCAGCGGCATGAAAAGCACAAGCAAACAAGCAAGAATGAGGTCTAAAAGAGGTTTTGCTTTTGTTGTTGTTGTTATTACTTCTTTTATTTTTCGGGTCGAGAGGGAAACAGGGAAATAAAGTCAACGAGCACGAGCATGGAAAACGGGCATAAAAAAAAAATAAAAAAAAAAACACAACCAAAAAAGATGAAGAACAGAAAAAGAATGTGTATATATATAAAAAAAAATGACGAACTTGTTCTACCATAAAGCCAACTGACAGGCGTAAGTGGGCGGGGCGAAACAGGAGCAGGAGACGCCATCGAGGCCCTGGATCAATAAATATAGATGACATGGCACTGTCCAGATTGATGTGATGTGTGTGCGAGCCGCATGACAAGGCAAACAAACGAAAATGGAAACAGAAACAGCGTCAGCGACAGACAGACAGACAGAGAGACAGACACACACAAATACTCCCCGTAGCTATAGATACTATCTGTTTGTATCTGAAAGTTACCCATGCCACGGTGTCCACGTTGTGTAATCAAAGTGCGCGCCTATCAATGTCAAAAAATCTGACACAATGAAATAAGAAGAGTAAACAAACAATTAAATTTACTTTGTGCCTAATAAAATAAATGAATGCTTTCAACCCATCGGCGGCAACGGCGGCGACGGCGGCTTGCCACTGTTTTCTAATCTGGGTGGGCAGTGAAAAAGATGCCTAGATACATAAGGCATACACAAAAGAAAAAAGATGGAATTGCAAAAATTTGCGAAATTCAGCAGAAAAAAAAAACCAAAAACGTATTCAAATAAAGCAAGAGAATCTACTCTGTCGTATACGTAATATGCCGCCTTGTCATTGTGACTGACAAGTTGTTTTGTTTGGGGGCGTCGTAAGGGGGTGTAACCATGTGTGTTATATTAATTTGTATAAACACAGATGACGCTTGAGTAGCGGCGCCCCGGGGTTAAGTCGAAGGCAACTACGGTTAGACAGGTCGTATACGCAATGTACATTTGTTTATGAAGTCTGGGAAGGTAGGGAAGCAATAAATCGATTTATTTGCACGTGTAACTCAATTTTCATGGTATTTAATTAAAGTAGAGATTTGAAACTGATATATAATGTATAATATGATGTTATTAATAAGAACTTTTAACAAGAGGTTAACATTATATTAAAGAAATACCTAGTTTGCTAACGACAACGGATTTATTCTTTAGTTCGTCTAAGAAAACTTAATAAATTCTTTTATTAAAAGCTTATTGTTTGGCTGCCAGAATAAATGTTTTATTCATGGGTGTGTCAATCTATCAAATCCATCAACACAAATGTAATTTATCACAGTCGTTTCTGTGTCAGCATCTTGAACAATTATGAACATCAAAGCCGGCTTGTGCTGCCCATCAAGACTTAGCAGTTTATGGAAACTGAAATCCAATCAAAGTGTTGTTGTTCATATAGCCTCAAGCAATTAATGCCTTGCTGCATCTATGATTTCTATTTTTGGGGTGTTTCTATTTTTTTGTATTTTCACAACTTGTGGGATCTGTAAACAACACACGGCGTCTTGGGGCATTATTGCATTTATTCACACGGTGTATATAGAGGTCGTTGCTGCGAATATGACTTAACAGTTGTTTGCTAAAAATCCCAGCTTTGTTAATCGATTTTAAATAGAACCATATTTGTATAGTTCACACCTTTGTGTGTCTTACGTGTATATCTGCTAAATGAAACTGCAAATTTCCGGATCAGGAGTTGAGCTATTAATGACTAATAATATATGTGTATAAATCCAAAAATATTTTACAGGCCTCCAACAAACCGGAATCGGAGCGATCCTATCAGCTGCGAAAACGATCTACGCCCGCTGCCGAGCGTACCACCTTCGTGTGCTACACCTGTGGAACGGATACGCCCTCCTCCCAGCTGCGGCTGGTCTACTGTTGCCCAAATGCCGAGCGGGAGCCCTATTATCCATTCATCAAGACCATGAAGGTCTACAAGAACGCTAGTCCAATTAGTCCGCAGGGTAAGTGCTTTAAGTACAAGTTGTGTCATCTGAACTAACGCAATTATCTTTCGTGGCCACCTTCCAGGCATGGTTCAGGTTTGCTCCACCTGCAATGAGAAACACAGCAGCCTGGCCGAGGGTGGTCCCCCGCCAGCCACCTCCAGTATGGCCCACTCTGCAGTGGGTGGTGGGGGTGGCGGCGTTGGCGGCATCGGCATCGGTTCACCCAACGCTGGACAATCACTGGAATCGAACTCGGTGGTTTATAGCAGTGCCAGCGGAGCGATAGCTGCCCCCTTTGGGGGTCGTAACTCACCATCAGAGAAGTCCCTGGCCAATTCAGACTCCATGAGTAATGTCCGGTTTAGGGTAAGAAAAGAATCTTATGATAAAGCGCAAAATATGCCTAGGCTAACGGGGATAACGATCCGCACGTGTCCGCTCAAGGGAGTTTTCTAAAAAAAAAATTAAACCTTTTTATTTGTGATGATTACGAATTGAAAATTCATAATTTCTGGCTTTAAAATATTTATGTATTTAGAATTGCTGTAGGGCCTTTTAAAAGTATCTTTAAAAATTATAATTTGGGTCTACTTTTTAGGGAGTATTTCGAAAGCAAGGAAACTATAGGGAAACTATAAGGAAAAGTCTTTAAAAAATCAGTAACGATTGCCACAAACCAGCATAGGTTTGCCAGGAAATATTTCTACACGTTGATTCCGTGTAGAAATATTTCCTGGCAAACCTATGCCTATTTTTAAAGGAAAGTATTTAAAAATATTTAATATTTCAAGTACAAGTTTGTAGTATGATTCTTCTGCCTTTAACCCGTTTGTATCGGTTAGGAAATAGAACAAAGATTCCCCCTTGATTGTTGATTTATGTCAAAGAAACTGGCTCTAACCGAAAACTTAATCTTTTAATTTATATTTGAAGGCCATGACGATTGTTGAGGAAAAAAGCTGTATTTAAAGTAAGCCTCTGCCTCGAACCCGTTTGTATCGGTTTATATAGGGAAATACTTTTCATAAATCAACCAATTCCGGGGAGACAGAGAGAAGAGCATCGATTAGTTCGTTCACACACAGATGACGCAGTTAAATGGATCGATTGTCAATAACAATTTGTGCGGTATACTCGAAGGAGATATTCATTTGCCTGCATCATAAATAATCCCATATATATATTATATATACACAGAGTATCGTTGAAGTGCGCAAACATGGAAATTTACTAGGAGAGAAACAGAGAGAGAGTGTGTGCGCGGGCGATAATAGTTATGGAAATATAGGAAAAACAATGATTGCACTTATTACAGCAACTGGTGGGGGAGGTGGTGGTGGTAGACGGAGAGGATCGGTTCGGATCAGATCGCATGGGTCAGCAGAAGTAGCAGCAGCAGCAGTAGCAGCAGTAGCACTCGACTCGAGGCGGGGCGATAACATTGCTCACATTTCCAAGCGATTAGCGGCACTCACTTGCCCCCGGCTGTGGCATGGCGATAACCCATGCTGAACCGGGCCCCATTAAAGTGCTAGGCGTCTGGTAGTCAGCAGATAGACGGAGACAGAGGATGGTTCACGACCTGAAATTGTTGAGTAATTCATTTTGAAGCCAGAAGGCCGCTGCTAGATCTGCTTATCAGCTTGGTGGGAGTGCGAGTGTGTTGCCTGCGAAAGCGGGTAAAAGCTAGGGGCTAAAATAGCTTCGATCGTCGTCAGCATGTTAACCAATTTGAGTCAACAAATGTTGAGATTAGATAGCCGGAACCTCTGGCCCCTGCCCACGGCAACTCCGCATGTTCCATGTACACCTTCCACCTACTCCTCCTCCTCCTCCGCGGCGGGAAAGGCAAATAAATATAGAGCAAGTGGTAAAAGGAGGAGAGACCGAAATGAAATTAATGTATAAACAAGGCAACGCATATTGCGGGGGCAATAAAGAAAAAAAAAACTGTGTAAACTTGGTCGAGTCAGAGTCGGTTGCTTGGCGTTTTTTTTTTCTTCTTTTTTTTCTGTCAGTTTAAGGCATCTGCTTCTAACCGGTTTACTTGTCTGACTTTTTGCTTAATTCTACTTAAACGCTTTTTATTTATAGCCGCCTGCCTGCCTGTTGGTGGTGGCTCTTATTGTTGTTGTTGTCGCCAAGTTTTTAGTTTTGTTTATTTTGCTTTAGTTTTTTTTTGTTGTTCTTCTTCATAATTTCCAATTTGAAATCTTGAAGCGTTTCGCCGCAGACAACTGAAAGACTTGTCGTCGCCTGGCTCGTAAATTATAACCATTTTCTTCATCTCGAGTTTGCACATCATATTCGCATGTGTATATGCTTGGAATTATGTATATTTTATACGCTTGCTTATGGACGAATGCCTTTGTTTAATCCGGCAATGTTTGTTGGCTATTTGTATAGCTTAATTTGTCTTAAAGTGTTTTCTCTTTCAGTTTTCTTGTTGATTTACTGTTTCGTTTTTGCTGATTTTAGTTTCCTGCGCTGCGTCTCCCCATTATTTACATTTGCCAAATAATAGCATTTGTGTCAAGAAGTTCTACCTTCTTTTTGGGAATTCCAAGCATGATCTTGGCAGCCTTGACAGCGTCGAGTTGATTGACTTGAATAGAATTATAATGGACGAATTATTCTTCAGGTTTCTAATGTTTTCTTTAGTTTTTTTATTTATTTGTTTTCGTGCTGCTCTGTTGGCTTGGCTTATACAGAGAAGTCTTCTGTTTGGCTCCGGAATATGCCAACAATAATTTGTATGTGTCTTTAAACAGGTGCCGCCTGCCATTTGCTCTATTTTTTGTTGTATATAGATAGATATATCTAGATATATCTGTGGTTATGAATACTGAATAATACTGCGTGCGTATAAATACAGTGTGTGTATGTATATATTATATATTCTGGGCTTATTCAGGTCATTGCACAATCGGGCAGAGTTTTTCGAAACTCGTTTTCCTTGCATAAAGAAACAGTTAACTGTGGCACACACAAAATACGAAATTAAATATAGATAAATGCAAATATTTATCAATACGCGCACAGTAACTCAATATTTAAACAATTCTTTCCGAATTGTTTACATTTGCATTGTCTTATTTCTGTTGATTTCTGTTTTCGGAGCCGGAGCTGGGGCTTACTGTTTGCATTACGGTCTCATGGCTTTGAATTGCAAATGTTTAGTTTGGTTACCATTTATACAAACGACTAGGATCCCTATCTGGCCACTGTCATCACTCCAAGATAAAGCAAAACACACTTTATTAAGGACTGGTAAATGCATTAAGCTGAAAAAACACCTGCATTCTCGGAGTCATTCAACTTGAGCACTAAATAATAATAATACAAGTGCTGTACTCTGCAAATACTCTGTGATAATCAAAAGTGATTAATAAAATACTGAGCTGATAGGAGAAATAGATTTTCCCAGGGTTTCACAGCAGTCTTTATAATATCAAGATAAGTAACGACCATGCATTTGTATTACAATCTGCAAGTCGTTCTCTCTCTCTCTCTCTCCGTTCGCTCAAAGAGCTAAAAATAGAATACACTTGCTTATGTGAGTAAAGATCTAGATTGCTTGAGAGTACATGAGCACACATACAGGCTTCGGCCGTTGCTGTATGCGTACAAAAGAGCTTGTGGCTCTCTAAAACGCTCTCTCTCTCTCTCTCTATCTCTCTGGCTATTTGACAATATTTCAACAGAACGTAAAATTCGAATGCAAAAATGGTATGGCGCTACTTATCTTGAAGCTTGTATTGTCTTTGATTCTACACACAAAGAAAACTATCAAACTGAAGAGCCAAAAATGAGTTTATAATTTTTTTGTTCGACCTGTTAAGAGTTTCCTGCTTGTAAAGTCAAGCGTAACAAGTTCCCAGCTCGACTTGAGGGGCCCTTGAATAACCAATTATATTCAAATATAGACAGTATTGACATACATTGTACATCATGATGTCAAGTCATGTTATAGAATGCAAAAAAAGAAGACAGAATATACACAGGAAAAGTCATTCATATTGGTCAACGTAGAACCTCAGCCACGGTGATTGATATCATCTAATTAGTCCTAAACGAACCGAGATAAGGAGGTTTTGGCTTTGGAGAGGCATTCGCTCTTGCCCTCGAAAAATATATAAGTCGCAAAATGGGAGGGGAGATAAGTGAGCCGTTCGAACTGGATGGAATCGGTTTTACGGCAAAAGTCGAAAGCAGCGAAACCCAGTCGAACGCCAGTCATAGAGTCGAGTGCCTACTCCTTGAATAGCAAATCAATTGTGTATAGAATATATTTAATAAAATTTGGTGGGCCTTTTCTTCTCCCATTCCCATTCCCATTCTCACTTCCGATTAGATAGCGTTCGAAGAGTTAGTCTTTGCGAATCGTCGTTGTCGCGGCAGTTGGCATTCGTTGCGTGATATTCTTAGAACCTAAATACACAAATAGCTAATAAACAATCTGTGTATGTTTTCGATTTCATTCTCTCGTTGATAGCCCTACGAGACGAACTCGAACAATTCCAATTCAAACACGGCACGCGACCTCAAGCAAATTCGTCGCAGCGATTCGCGCCCAAACTCGCCCAGTTCCAGCCAAGGAGGAGCCATCGAGAATGGGCACGGACAGTATCCGTAAGTGAATTATCCAATCGACGACAGACAATCCTCTAATCGTTATACTTCTTCCATTTTGCAGTTGCTCCATTTGCAAAGTGCTATGCCCTTCAAATAAAATGGATTGGCTGTCCACCAGTGCCGAGCACATGAACTCCCATGCCATGCACTTTCCCTGTCTCAAGGCCAATGCCGTAACCACCAATAATAATAACAATAACAATAATAATACCAATAACAACAACAACAACAATAATACCAATAATAACAACAACAACGAGCTAAACAGCAATCGCGTGCTAGCGTGCAAGGACTGCAAGGATTACTTGGCCAGCCAATGGGAGTCAATGGATGCGGAACGCGTCCCCCTCGAACACAGAAGGTTCATTGAATTTGCATTCGATTACCCTGACTTAATGCGAAACGTGTCTAACCATCGCTCTTTTTCTTTCTGTTGCAGATACAACATTCCCTCACCCATGCTGACCTCCAGCTCACCAAACGGATCTCGGCACGGCGCCATGAGCATCAACACACCGCCCTCCACGCCATCCATATCATCGTCGACGCCTGCCAGCACATCAATCTATTGTTTCCTCTGCGGCCTGCACTCGGACTTGACATTAGCCAGGGTTCTCTATGCCAGCAAAGAGGTAGAGTCTTCCAAAGAAAGCAATTAGCGAGGATAATTAGTTGTGACTAGTTAACTACGAACTTCTTTATTAGCCAAAGCATGTGATAGGTAGCAATGTAAATAGGTAGTCTATAAAACTTCTTGTTCGTTAAAATTTGTCACAAGATATCAGGATATATAATATATTAGCTTCGTAACTTGTATTTCGAAAGATTAATAGGTTTCACCAGGTAGATCACCATTAAACTCAAAGTTACCTTAGGGCAGTGTGACATATGTACATACCAACACAAATAATAGAAACAAAAATATAATATAAGTACACTGAGAGAAAGCTACTTGCCAATTCATAACTCATTTAAGATCAGATCATAAACTTGAAAAAATGTGTCAGTATAGAGAAGAGAAAAAGAATATCCTATGATATTGTTACCTTGCTCGGTATTACTAGCATAGGATAGATATAGACCGAAGAAAGAGCGAAATTGTTTTTGTATAGCGCCGTGTGCTTAAAAAGCTATCCTATGTATGGAAGTAGAAAAACGAGCAAACTGTACCTCTTGTTTATTTCAGACTAACTCTTACAAGGTTGTCTTACAGACTGTTAAGAGAGTTTCTCAAGTGAAAGATATGGCATTACCTTATTTGGTAGAGGAGTGGGCAGTAAAACTAGATATTAGAGTGATTCTACTACATATATAATATATATAAATAACAAGCTCAGATACATCCCTATGAAAACCTCTGATCTGTGTTAAAATTATAACTATACAGCGTAGATCGCTTGCTCAAAATATGATTAGATTTAAAGTTCTTTCAAGGCTTTAAACTATGCTTAACTGTTAAAAAGGCTACCATTCAAGTTTTTTCCAACTTTTATAAGGAAAAACATTTACAATCGCTAACATTAAAAGTTGTAAAAGATTTACCTTAAATATGAAATAGAAATTTTGCAAATATTAAAAGCATTTGTTCAGCTTTTTGAAAGATAGCTAATTGTAAAAAAAAAGAACATTTATTTGTAATTAGAAAACCTTTGCTTATATATTAATGCCATAACTGCTTAGGAAAATGTGATAATCTACTTAAATTTACTAGTTCAGGTCTGTTAACTTCAGCTGATTTCCTTTGCAAACTTGCAGCCTTAGAACTTAGATATTAAGACGATTATTAATTTGCTGCAACTGGTTTGCAAGCCTCAGTCGGGCACAGTTAAGCCTTGGATTGACATGAACTTGAGGTTATTAGGAGTTTAATTTGTGCTCGGGCTCAACTCGTAAGACCTTCATTCAATTTAGGCCACATTATATGTGTGGGTATGCATAATATTTGCTGAATCGCTTGGCTAAACAGGTAATTTGCTGATAAGTTCAGGTATTTCAGTGCACACACACAAACGTCACTCAATCAATATTGTTACCGAGTTCAGAGTAAATACAAATGTTACACGATATATGTTTAGATTGCCTCAGTTATCGCTTACTATGGGGTATATCAAATATTATTAATATTATCTCAGTGATGTTGTTCATTAATTATCAAATGAAACTGTTTTATCAAGTAATGTGATGTGTTTTTGGTTTTTTTTTCGATGTGAAAGAGAAACATAAAGATAGCAGAAGATAGGATGCAGTTCCGATCCTTATTGCAACTTTAATTAACTAATTTATAGAATATATCACTAAATAACGTCTCTCTTATTCAATTTCAGGGTTCCAGGCCTTATTTCCCACTGCTGCTCAAACACAATTCACTGCCCAACGCTGAGCAGCTGAGAAACAATTCGGCCTTGGTCTGCACCTTTTGTTACCATTCCATGTTGAATCAGTGGCGCAAGTGAGTCAGCTACATTAAATATAGATACATGTGTACAAATATTAATTACTTGGCTTACTCTCTATCTTGCCAGATATGAGGCCCAGAGTCCCAGCATGAATCCAGCGGATCGTAAATACAATTGGCACGATTACAACTGTCACCTGTGCGGCATAACGACTTATAGGAAGCGCGTACGGGCGCTGCCCGTCAACGAATTTCCATTTGTAAAGCACCAGAAGAGCGACGATGGCCTGCTGCTGGAGAATGGAGAATATGCGGTTGTCTGCCTGGATTGCTACGAGAGCTTAAGGTGGGGGATCTTACGTGAATGGCTTCTATATTTACATGGATCTTAGATCTAATTTTTGTCAGCTGTTGAAGAATACTGCTGCTATAAAATCTATTAGTGTCAGAGTTTACTTAACTTCAAGTTTATTATTAATTCTTTTTTATATTCATAGCAATTAGTTTCTTGAAGTCTTGTTTCTTATTATTAGAAAGATCAATAGGAAGTTAGGTTTTTGTTTTTTTACACAGCATTAATTAATTTATTTTGTAATTTATGTTTAGAAAGATTCACATTTATAGAGCAGGAAAACGTAGTTTGGTAGCACTTAAGTGCTAGTTCGCTTAACTCGTAAAAAGCTTGATTAAAAACTGAGTTGTTGGCATTAATAGACTCGCGTATTAGCAAGTATCTCTGCCCTGACTCTGCTCACACCTATAGTATAAGCACTAGTATGCTGTTGACAAAGGCAGCACAGTCTTACTGACATAAATACAAGTCTAACGTGTCAATAAATATACAAAATTCTTAGGTTGAGATGAAAAAATGTTTATAACCAATTCTTCGAGCTTCTCCCATTAAGAACTTCCCTCTTATTCTAGTATCGCCCTCTCTAGAACTCCCAAATAAAAAGGAAAAAGTGTTAGAATATATGTAGACTATAAATTTAAGGTGTCAGCCTCACAAATAGTTTAGAACTGCAAACAAATATCATTTGACTTTATGTACTCTCCATTAATTGAGATTTTGCACACAGACAACAAGCCTCGCAGCACGATCGCTTTGGGGTGCCCATATCCAGGCGGGCCTACAACTGGGTGCCACAACCGCCTCCCCCTGAGGACAGTCCCGAATCGGCAGTGGCCCGTCTGCCCTGTGGCGAGCGCTCCGATCGCATTGTGAGTATATTTAGACATTCGTACATAGTGTTCAAAGGCAACCTGACCCGTCTTGATTCTCGTCCCATTCCCGCAGCTCATCAGCAATGCCTTGAGGCCCGTGCCTGGAAAGAAGACCACATCGCCCAAGCAGTACGACAAGTCAAAAGAAGGTAAGTGACTCCACAAGGCCGGGGGAAGCCTCGGCTTCTGGTAACGCGAAACGCTCCGCAAGCGCCCCGGGGTTAGCGGGTTCAAGTGAAACCCAATTCGCGTCAATAAATTTCAATTGGTTTCACTTAACTTTGAGTGTTCGGCGTTGGCCGCTTTGCTCGGACAGTTCAATAATAGCCCCGGTTCGGCCCGTTTAGCCTTCCAAAGAGCAACATTGCTCACTGGTTTGGGTGGTACAAGCATTTGCTGCACTTTAGCTGGCTCCGAGATTATTTTCCATATATATATTGACGCAAAAAGAGAGCTAAGAGCATTTGTGGGAAATCTGTTCGTTTGTGTATTTGATTTTTAAACGGATTTCCGAGAATTTTGTATGCGCAAACGGGGAGTTAATATGGGGAAATAACTGTTTTTAAGAGTCTAGGCTCGTTTGGAACTTATTTAGAGGAATTGAGAGCCGAAAAGGTTGAAATTGTTGATAAAGAACTGATTTCTTAATGTCCTGATGGCATTTATCGGTCACATAATCTGTCAGTTAGCATATATTTTTAATAATTATGAAACTTGGACATATAATTTAAGTATTTTCACGAAAAAGAGGAAGAAAAAGCATTTCAAACTTATTTAACTATGGAAACTCTGTGTTTGCGCTCTACAGCTCACTTTTAGCGCTTTACAGTACAGTTCTGGCACTTTCCAGGACACTTTTTGCGCCTTACAGTTACCTTTAAGCACTTAACAGTACCCGTTATGAATTAACCTTCGGTTAAGTCGTTTTAATGAGAAAAACCGATTTAAATTTTCACTCAGTTTAACTGGTAATTAACTTACATTAAAAATTTAGCAATTGATACTTTAACAAGACATTGAGAAAGCTGTAATAATTGTGAAATAAAATAATTTAAAGTTTTTTTAAGCCTTTCCAATTTGCAGCAATACAAATCTTAGGAAATCCGGCAAAAAGTTTATTGATTCTTAAAAATGTTACCATTTTGTCTTAATTGAAAATGAAATCAAATTTCTCTATGAAATTCGTTTTCCCAATTCGAGTTATTGTATTTTTTTCGGCATATTAGTTCGCTCTCGTCCCTCGAGAGTCCTTAAACCACCATACACACACACACACACTCTGAGAAATCTCAGCAAGAACTTCTCTAATTGCATTTCCTCCCCGAATGCAGAGGAAAAACTTCAACCTGAATAAGAAATCAACTGATTAAATGCCCAATAACAAGCTGAGACCACAAGACGGGCGGCCGGGGGCCGAAGCTCCTCTCCTTGTACTCTAGCTCTTGTAATAAATATTGATTTTTTATGAATTGCAATGGGGTAGGGGGGGTTTTCGCCCTCTTTCCTCACTTATTTATGCAGCAGCAATGGCGTCGGTAAACTTCTTCAATAAAATGCCAAAAAGGAAACATCATAAAAATAAATAAACAGAGAAACCACAAACACACACAGATCGTCTCAGTGTGTGTATATAGCTTTGCACACGAATTTTTATGCAGCTACCCCGCCAGTACACACACACAGAGAGAACACACACCCATGCCGAAGCACCCACACAAAACCACCTACAAATGCCACTTCCGACAACATAGCAATCCCCCAAACGAAAGGAGAACGAACGAACGAGCGAGCAAGCACAAATAATAAAAGCAACAGCATAAAGTATTTCGAATTGAATTACTCCGTGTTATCCTGTCAACCATACGAAAACACTCAAGACCATTCAACATGCCACACGCTTCCTGTGCCCCGCACCACCCACACACCCCAACACAACCCACTCACCACCACCCATCAGGCATCAGCCATCGTGAGGTCCCCCCCTGGGGATATCCGGAGCTCCCACTCTGCCACCACCCACCGTTTAAGGAGTTGGCATCGATTTGCAAAAAGTATATTACCACCCGGGAAAAAGGAAAAAGGGCTGGGGGGCAGGGAGGGTAAGCTTTACCCCTCTGCCGTCGATGCCGCCAATAAAATGAAGTTATGCTCGGCGGGGTTTCGGGGGAGTTGAATAAGTAAACATAAAACCACTGAATTTACGCTTATTGCACCCGCAAACATTTTGTTTAACACAACAACAGCTCTCGCAGTCTCACTCTTGCCTTTCACTATGGCTATCTCGCTCGGCACAGTGGGTTGTGTGGGTGTCATTTCCGGCCTCAATTTCAAAAGAAGCTCAAATTTCCACACAATTTTCCGGCTTCGCTCTTTGGCACTTCGCTACGTCTCGTCTCGTCTCGTTTCGTTTCGTTTCGTTTGCTCTCGGAATCGTTTTTTTGCACCCCCGATGTTGGGAGTTGGAGCCCCTCCCCTACCCATCGCCCTCCCCCCTTTGACTGACAGCCGTTTCCTCGTTGCCACTTGTTCAGTCAGTCACTCAGCAAAGACCCAACCCCCACCAGCAGCTGGCTGCCAGCCTGCAACCCCTAACCACAATTTTGTTCTGTTTGCCGCCTTTGGTTGTGCTTTTGCCACATCTTGTCGTTGTTGGCCAAGTTGCCACCTTTGCCACAAAAATATTTCAAGCACTTGCCTCGCCACCCCAAGCCACAGCCAACCTCGAACTGCCCCTCCTTCGTTTCCGTTTTGCGTAGAATAACAGTTACATTATCCTTTTTATTGCCACACTTTCCAGACACGAATGCGAGGACGAGACTGAAAGAAAGAAAAGTGTGTGGCAGGAGCGGAGGGGGGCGGCTTGTGGTGTGCTTGTGGCAGGGGCAAGTGTCAGAGAGAGAAAGGAGGTAGAAAAACCAGGCCCAGACACAGACATATTTGGCTTGTGGCAAGCTACGACGTGCCCCCTGTCGACCCTTTCCATCTTTTCCGTTTTTGAGTTTATTGTGCTCGCCTTTTCCCCCGAACCCCTTTTCCGCTCTTTTTTTTTCCCCACTCTCTCTTCACTCGCCCCCTCGTGAAACTTCCAGGAAATTGTGGGCGAAAAATGTGCATTTATTTTTGCTGAAACTTGCTTCCTTTCGCCTGACTCGAGTCGCCGTAAATTGTGGTAAACACGAAGCCAAGTGTTTGGAGAGTATTTACCCGGTTATGCCCCACAGTGGTTGCGCCCCTGCACGCACAGTGGGTCGCATCGTCATTTGCATAATTGGCAAACATGATTGCAGGCTGAAGAGATTCGTGTCGTGGAATGGGCTTTGTTCCGGTGTGTGTAATGTTTGTGTGTGTGTGTGTATAATGTAATTTAAGGGGAATTATGCAAAACAAAAATTGACTTCTAGCCTTAGATTATGGTGATTTTTGTTAGCCGTGAATATTTAATATACGGTGGGTGTTAAATTTCACATAATCGGTACTTTCCAGGACTGGGAAAATGAACGTTTCTCGATGACTCATTTTTATTAACAAAAATAAAATGCAAATTACTTAAACATTAATCGATAATACACCCTGGATACATGTTTCTTTAAGAAAATATTATTCAGAGATGTACCTTTACTCAGAAAGAACAAAAATTTGTGTATTAGAATTCTGTCTTTCTTTCTTTTTGTAAGGTTAAGAGAAAAATAGATTAAGAAGCCCAAAAAGTACGCATACGAGGGCAATGCCTTTCCGGCTTACCAAGAATAGACCTACTACTTTGCAGGCCTAGCTCTTAAAATTCCCAAGTATGAATTCAGCAACAAATTGCTATTTAACCAAGCAAAAAGTTAAGTTAAAATCAGTGGCAAAATTAGCTCTGGTGAGGTCGTCGGGCAATATTTCTCGGTTATTGTTATAACAGTCACTTTTTCAATCTTAAATATTAAACCATGATCATCTTAATATTATAAAAAATATAATAAGGTGCATTAAGATACAATTACAAATGTATACAAAATAATATGTTAAATGATTCTTTGTTTTCTTTGCTTTCTAAATCAAAGATAAAGGAATACAAATCGCTATCCAAAATGTATTTGAAATATTTTCAAATCATTGACAAATTTAGTGTGGAATTTTAACGATATTTTCTTTAATTGCTGTGGCTTCCCCAAATCTGCCATTCTTCACATTGCTCGCTTGCTCCAATTGATTTGGATGTTAAACCAGTTTATTATCGCCCATTTGAACAGGACAATTTCCATTTCGAGCAGCACGCTCTACATCTTTGTTGGTGCGACAACGACGAGCATCGCAAGCAGCCTTACAACTTCATCCCTTTGTAATCATCATCATCTGTTAGCAGCAGCTGATTTATCCCCAACACACAATCACGAGATATGCATATGTTGGTGCTCGTAGTCAGCACATAACCTCAGCTCACTTATGGGGTTCCCCCCAATCTCTATCTCTGCATCTCTCTCTCTCTATCTCTCTCTCTATCTTTGCATCTCTCTCTTTCTCTCTGCCCTTCTTTGGGCACACATAAAGCGCTGATGTGGCATGAAAAAACATATAAATTCTGCCAATCGATGTAGATAAAATACATTTTGTAATACCCTGGCCCACAAGCACCACCCGCATCCCTTCCCTTATCTAGAGGTTGGGAGCAGGGAGGGTAGGTTGCTGGTTGGGCGAACGTCTGAGGTCAACCGTTCGAGTGTGGGCGTCTTTTGGGAGTCAACGAAGTGTGCAACGTCAACTCGCACACACACAAAAAGGCATTCCATGTGGGTGTAAGTGAAATTTCAAGTGGCGCTACCAAGGCAAACTTCAGCATTGACTCTTAGTATGCCGTCTCCCCCCCTACATATGCTTCGGAATACAGTGGAACTTCTGTAGTTTAAACTGCTAAAAATTTGAGTTATCCAAAGTTAGAAAAATTTTATTTGGAAACCCAGATTGCAAGAGTTATATGAGATCGATATAGGAGAGATCGTGAAGATATTATCAAAGAGTTCCCAAATTACTTAAAGTTTAAGCCAGTTCAGCTCTCAAGAAGTTCAACTGTATATGAATGAGCGTGTGCATGGAAACCCTTTAAAAGCTTGTTGTTGCCAGACACATAAACGTTTAGCCCATAAACCCTTGATGTATGGAACATAAACACCACACTTGCAAGTGCCACTCATTCGGTGGTTTCTGGGGGATCGGAACGAAGACCGGGACTCCCGTAGTATCGTGGGGCTTGTGGCCCTGGTGTCAGTGGTTAGTGGTGGTTGCTTCCCAGCTAACTGCTAACTGAAATCCAATGAGAGTGTGTGTGTGTGTGTGTGTCCGGATATGGGTTTGGGTCTCTTGGTCTCTCGGTCCGGCAACCGCAATGTCAATAAATATGTTACGCCTGACTAGTCCTTTTTCGCTTGCAGGGGGGCTTTTGTTGGTTAGCAATTTGGTTAAACATATTTATTTGGGGGCTGCTCTGGCCAGCCGCCGGTAGTTCATTCCGTTTTTGGCATTCACAGTGTTTTTTTTTTTGTTTTTTTTTCGTTTCATTTCTTTTTGTTCGATTTCGGGCGGAACATCGAGTTAGCCGTAACAATTTCTGTATTTTCCTATTCAATTTGAAGGCATCGATTTATTTCCGACAATTGCAGACGGCCAGCAGGCAGCTGAGCAAAAATATTTACATTTTCGGCTCTCGCCTAAAAAATGCAGTGCATTCTATTTGCACAAAACTTTTCCATATTCAAATTGCATTTTCTGCTGCCGTATAGAATGTAAAAGATTTTTATTAGCCAGAGCCAGGCTTATGAGATCTTCCTGCAAGTGGGGGAAAAAAGTTGTTGCCCAAGGATAATCTTATTGTTGCTCCCTTTTTGCCAGCTAATTCCTATGCTAAAAACTTTTTGGGTTCTCAACTTGCAGCAGGTCTTTACTTATTTTTTGTTTTTCGCAAAAATTGCAGTCGCAAATTTAATTAAAAAACTTGACAACAACCAAGGACTCGCATATACATATACGCAGACTCTGACTTTGAATTTTATCAACCCCCAAAGTGCAGCTCGAGAAAAGGAAAGGCAACTGGGATGGGGGGTGGAGGGCCCCAAGACACGAACTACGCGATTTTCTTGCTTTTCATTTTTAGCTCGTTGTTGCTGTTGTTGTTGTTGTTATCGCCGCCATATTTACTTTGTATTTGTTTACGTTTTTATTGTGTGCTTTAGCGCATGAATTTAAATATTTGCCAGTTGGTCCTTGCTGGGAAACAGTAACAGAAGCAGACATCACAACAACATTTGTGTAACGCTTCACGTCTGGCAGTGCACGCGAGAAAAATATGCGATCAATTTTTTGATTATTTCGATATTATCGATATTTTCAAAACAAATCGTAAACGAATGAATCGGTATAAGTAAGACTGAGCAGCTAGAAACTAAAACTAGAAAAGTTAAGCTTAATAAAAAATTACGATAGTATCAATATTCAGACGAAATATATCGAAGATAAATTGTTTTTTGGCTAATATATCAAGCTGAAAATGGTTCCTAAACCGCATAATTTATATTCTAACTTGTTTAGTTTCAAAAGTTTGGTTTTGAAAGCAATACATCGGAAAAATACATTATTAATATGCAATTTTTGATAAAATATCGAAATATCAAGAATTGGAATGAAATTTAAAAGAGAGTAATTAAGGGAATATTAAATCATAAAAAATTTGGGTCTCTAATTTCTTTCAGTGTGGCATTGTTGCTTCTTTTATTGCACTTTTCACTTGCCCCACCTCTTTACCGTCTGTTTGTGTATGTGTGCTAGCGCCAAAGTGATTTACTGTTATAAATATTTGCTTGTGAGCTTTTTAAGTACTTTTTCTCTCCGTTTCCTTTGGCGTACTTTTGTTTTGTTTCGCTTTTTCTTTTTTTTTTCTTTTTGTATTTTTTCGTTTTGTCGGTTTTGGTTTTGTGTTTCTTGCTCGTGTTCGCTGCCGTTTTGCACTTTTTTTCGCCACGTTTGCTTTGGCATTCATTCCCAGTTTATTCAGTTCTTCGTCAGCGCCTAGTAACTGTTTGCTTTATGAGCTCAGACCAGCTTTCACTGGCCCCTTGCCCGTGTGCCCACTTTCGCCCACGGAGGAGCACTTTGTTTGCTTGTTTCTGTTGCATACTTTTCAGCGTAATTTTATTGAATCGTGTTTACCCTTATGTCGAGTCGGGTTCTGTTTGTGTTTTCCCTTACTCATTTTTATTGCCCCGCTCCTTTGCGCCCTCATTTGCTCTCGTGGCTGGCTGGTGCCCATTGTGATTTTTGGGTTTTAGCCTTGATACACGGAAATAAATTGTGGTATGTGACTGAAAAGTTACTAACGTAACTCACAATGATGTTTATACATATGCAGGGGTACAAATACAAATTTATTTAAATCTTAAAGTTATTATAAGAGCTTTGAAGGGAATGATTTAATCAGCGAAATATGACCTAAAAGATTGCATTTCATAGTTTTTGGCAGTTTTTTAAATTGATTTAAAATCTGTAGTAGATTTTTGTAAACCTGATTATTTCTTAAAGTTGTTTAATATATATTGTTTATAAATTAAGTAGAATAAGATGGAAAGTTCTTATGTGTTATAGGAGGTTTGAAAAATATCCACAGAAAACTTCCAAAACTAAAAATAAATACTGATGTTACAAAAAAAATATATAAGTTTTTGGTAGGATTTTTTCTGGGCTCATTTAGATACTAGAAATACTGTTCTTGACTCCGCTTAACATTGCAAAGGGCCCACTGTATCTATTATTGTTATAGCAAGACTCCACTGTGCACTTGCACCGCTGACTCGACTCCTTACCACTCCCCGGGGGAATCATTTTGCATTAACTGAGCAAATAAACCAACTTTGTTATACTTTCGTTCATTTCATTCCGTTTGCCTTGGCCGTAGGTGAAGAATGGCGTAGAGGATGTGGTGTTTGGGGGGGTTGGGAACAAGGGAGGTTGTTGATATTTCTGCTTCTGCTTTGGTTTCTGTTTCGGTTTCTGGGTTTCTTTTACAGTTGTTGTTGTTGTTGTTGCTTTTGTTCTGCTTGGATGGTTATTTACCCTGTTTCGCTGTTGTGTTTGCTTGTGTACTCTCCATCCACTCCCCACACCACCCCTTCCTAACCACCTTTTCGCCCCAGCTTCTCTCTCTCTCTCTGTCGGCATCCCCTGTTTCGTCTTTGTGTGTGTGTGTGAAATTGAATGCTCAATTGAGCACTTAATTAGCAAAAACAGTTTTTAATGACGACACGAAAGCTTTTATGCTTTGAATTCTGCGTGCAATGGGATCCAGTCGGTGTACACTGTGAGATATAAATGAGTGCTAACCACAAAATCAGTCGATAAATGTAATATCTATCGATATCATACTTTTTTAATTGTTTATATTTCATTATTATACAAACTCTAAAAAGAAATAAGCATTTTATTTAATAAAATATTCTAAAATGCATTTAAATTGAGTCCATATATATCGATAACTTATGTACAAGCTTTATACTTCGATATGCATTTCATATTATACGATTATTTGGATTAACTCGATGTTTGGGCTTATATTATCATTTAAGGAAGTTGTAAATAAACCAATTTAATGTTTGTAATATGTAAATAACCAATCTTAATCATCCATTCAACAAAATTCGTAGAGTCTTCTTCAAAATGTAGAAGTTTTCAACATGCGAAATTGGTTCCATTATTGAAAATATTATGTTTAAAACGATATATTTTCTTATAGCCAATTCAAATATTTATTACCACTTTTATTACCGATTTAATAGCAAACATTTCATAGAAGTTTTCAAGTGTTCCCTGGTGTTCTGTGGTATTTTTATTCATTTTAATGGTGGTTGCTTTTTCTTGTTAATTTTAACGCATTCACAGAAAGATTCGGGGTAAAGCCCAGAGTATTTTAAAGCACGTGCCAGCGGCTTCTTTTCTTTACTCTACCTCTACCTCTACCCCCCTCACCATATCGCTGGCACTCAGCTCACCTCACGCTGTCGCTTACGCACACAAGCGCAGCGCCAGCGCCTGCATGCGTCCGGCATAATTGTCGATGTGATTAATGTGTTTTTAAGTGCATCATTTTGAGCATATTACGAGTTTATAGGGGTTAATTTCGCTCCCCTGAGCACTTTGCATGCCATTCGGGGTGGGTGGGGGCCCCTTTGGCATTTTAATTGAATTGTTGCCATTGCTTTGCCCGCTCTCACGTTGTTTCCGATTGCGCTGGCTGCCGCTATTGTTGTTGTTGTTTTTCCTGAATGGTATTTATTACCGCCTCCCCTACTTTTCTTTTGTGCTACGCCGAGCCGCCTCACGATTTTTTAATTAACGCTCATTTGCTTCAGCGAAAAAAAGTGTTAAAATCGTTTCGGGGCCAGCGCAGATTAAGGCAAGGAAAAATATATTTCTTTAAAACAATAAAAAATATGGTTTCGAAGGAGAGAAAATTGATTTTCAAAGTGGAAATTCTTAGATGATTCCTGAATAAGGATTTATACCTAATAACTTTCTTTTTAACAGTACATTTTACAACTTAATCAAACTGAATTATCATCTTTTTCTGAAAGTCATTTCCCTTGGTGTATCTTGAGAATATTTTGCATAACTAAGAGTCTCAAAAGTTACATATTCCTTGGCGTATTCTTTCTTAGCTTCTTTTTGGCAAGTACTCCGTCGTATACCCCATTTCCCCGAAAGTTAAAGTGGATAAATCCTCTTGGCTGGATTCGATAGTCTGTCCTTGCCCTGGCGAAATCGAAAGACAAACATCAAGTGGCATTGGGATACATCATAAAATACTTCAGTTAGCTGCTGATGATGATAATGATGCGGCTGATGCTCCTGCTCCTCCTCCTCCTGCTCCTGCTGTTGCTACTCCTGGGCATTCGTCCTGGCCATGGGTCCTTCATGCATCAGTGGGCAACAACAACATTTGCAAATTCAATTGAATTGATACACGCACCACTTGTTAACCATTTCGGCCTGAACGCACTACCCTGGTTACTGGTCCGTCTAACCAGACCCATCAACCCAGCCGCCCAACCACGTATCCCGGCATCCTGCCAACCATCTATCGATTCGTCCTTCTAGCCATTGGCAACCACCCTACCCTACCTCATCATCTATCTGGGCCCTGTGTGTGGTCGTCTTATTATTGGTTTTACATACACATCCGTTGCTCAAATATCATTAGAAGGATACGCATACGCCGCCCATGAATCCAAGGATTGCGAGTCAGGAGGGAAGATTGACAGGGGAGAATTGGTGGCTTGGCACGCCCGGTTATTTGAACAATGGCTTAAGGGCCTATAAAATCACACAAGGGGTTATAAATCCATTTGCGAAACCAAAATCCAAAAATATCCCAAAGCCAAACAAGGGGTTTACTGCCCTGCCCTGTCCCCCCCAAAAAACCAGCACTGACTGAGCCTATTTTCATGGTTTGGTGACATCAACTTGGCTCTATCTTCGTGCATGCGTATGTACATATGTACATATGTATATGTATGCATTTGCCCCAGGTCCAAATCCGAAAAAGTTTATGTAAAACGAGCACTCAGTTCGTGACTTGGTTGATTGATCTGCAAAGAGGCAAATCGGGGGATGGGAAGGATTACCAGAGGTTTGCCTGTTCCATTTGCCCTCAAATGTATGCTACGATTTTGGCAATAATCGTCCTGGAGCGAATCTAAGAGGGAAAAATATCTAAAAATACTGGGATATACTGGAAACATGAACAAGATATAAACATATTGGTAAAATATTAAGTTTTATAAATAATTTCATTTAAATTCAGTCAAAAGACCCTTCTAATAGTATGAAATACCAAGGTTTAAGCAAGTTTTTAGCTAAATTAAATAACTAGAGCTTGTAAAATATTTTTCTCGCTAATATAATTACAAATAATTAATATCTAAGTAACTAACATATAATAGAGTGCTCTTAAAATCAGTGGAGTTTTTAAAACCTTTAAAAAACTTTAAATTGTGTCTAAAAGTATGCAATAAACATTTTCAGACAACAAAATTCAATTTAAATTTTTTTTTTTTAAGTTGTAAAACTTTGTAACCTAATTTTTGACACTTTTTGTAGGGTTTTTAAAACCCCTAGCGATTTCTTTAGCATCCCTGATAGTTTTATACAAAAGCTAAGCTGGAAACTGAAATCCTACTACCTAAGCTCACTTGCTCTTAATATCCTTTTCTCACTTTGCTTTCACCATGAAAGAAAGCTACTTTTTCTTAGCTGATAACTAGAATTTATATAAAATCCTTTTTCATTTTATAGCACAATATTTATGTGATAGTTTATAGATGCCATTTTCTCCAAGAAAATATATATATTTCCATGTCAGCTTATCTCCTTGCCTTCAGTGTGATTCTGTCAATCAAAGTTCGCACTTTTATGAAAAATAATCGTTCATTGTCATACAAAATGTTATTTTTCCACCTTTTTTTCCCCCCCTTTTCTTCTTTTTTTTTTGCTGGGCTTTAAAAAGTTTCCAGGATAACGCAAGTTGATGGAATGGGGGTGGCGCCACCAGGTGGGGGGCTGAACGGTGTGGGCTGCTGCCATGTTTGACACAAAAGTCAGCTATGCCGGCGGATGAGAAAACGGAAAGCTCCCGGGATTCCCCCCGAAGCTCAACCCTTTTGACGATTTGGTCGCTTATCCGTTCCTGCACCTGAGCTATTTCTGCACTTTTCACATTTGCACCCATCACGCCCGCTCTTTTTCCCCGCTTTTCCCACTTTTCTCGCCGGCTACCGCTTTTCCTACCCCTTTTTGTTGGCACTGCTGCTGCGTTGTGATGGAACGCGTAGTTTGGCCATAAAAGTTTTCGCAGCTTCCCAACGGCGGGCAGCACCAGCAGCAGCAGCAGCAGATTTTTATTAGTTTTTCACGTTCTGCATTTTCCGCGCGCGCTTTTCACATGCCGCTGGAATGCCGGAGCCAGCCGAAGCTCGGTTTATTGTTATGGCAACATCGTAAAAATTTATCATGCTCTCGTAGTTGGCAAAACGACAACACCCCGGCCACAGCCGCCGCAGTAACACTGAAAATTCCACAAGGAACACCCAAACACACACACACCAACAAAATAAAATAAAGAAAATACAAATAAAAAACAAAAATAACAAGCACACCCACACTTGCAACAACAACAACAACAAAGAGAACACAAAACAAAGTTATCGCATTTTTATGACAATTTGACGACGACTTTCATTGCAGTTTTTAAGGTGGCAAAGCATTTCCTTGGAGCATCAAGCATACCCAAGTAGCGCACAAAAAAAATGCTTTATATCTATATATGTTCTTTGCACTCAGCAGTATATATATATATATATGTACATATAATAGAGAACAAATAGTTTCTCGACGAGCTGTGATTTGTGCAGTTAAATAGTGGACATTCCCCTACTCAGGGCTCAGGCAGAAATTAGATTGCACACAAGCAAGGAGGCTTGTTGTAGGCTTAGAAATTTCTCAACAGAATATGAAAAAAGTTTCGGACCCACTTGTCCTGATTTGGGGATTCAAACTAATTTTATTTGCAACTTTTAAATACTTCTCTCGTTTGACAATTATGTTTGGACAGAAATCTCTGTTACCGAACATTATTTTAAGGCTAAGAGCTCATAAGAACTGAATTCACTAAATGGGTTCTTCTGAAAATATTGTTATTATGATACACCAAATTTTGTTACTTATTTTAAACGTTTAAAAAACCAAAATATCTGTAAGTTTCCTTATAATATGGGGGGGTGTTACAGAAATCCCCTGCGTTTTTTAATCCCTTTTTTAACAAACCAAAATCTCTGTAATTTCCTTATAATATAGGGGGGTGTTCAGAAATCCCCTGGGTTTTTAAATCCATTTTTTAAGAAGTACCCAAAACTATGCTATGTTTCACAGCAACACAGTGGTAGCTCAAAGATTTCATTGCATACTTTTAAGCACCTTTTTAAGAGATTTTAAACCTCTAAAATAATCATTAGGTTCCCGTTATAATTTCTTATAAATGCCTCCAATGTATTTCAATATCTTTTCTCTCAAATAAGGAACTTACTTCAATCAAAACTTACATTGCTTCCAAATCAAAAATACCTCTGTAACGATTCCAAAGTTAGCCTTTTCCCAGAAATATTCGAAATTTTGCATTCGTATGCTGATTTTCTTGTTTCGGAATTTAACAAGCAGTGCAATATTGGACTTTGGAAAGCACAACACAACCCAAAAAACAAAAGCAAAAGCAAAAGCAAAAAAAAATGCTCGTAAAATAGTTTTGCCTTGAATTTCTCAGTTCGATTTCGGGTTGGTTGAGTGCACGCTCTATTAGTTGGAAAATAACCCAAAGTTGGCTGGCATCTGAAAAATTAACACCGACACGCTACCCAAACATACACACACACACACAGAGGGAAATGGAGTGAGAGGAACAGCAAGAGTGTAGAGAGAGGGAAAGAAAATAGGAAAATATTCTCACATTTGAACTTCGAGCAGGAAACACTAAAATGCAATGCCAAAAGCGACAGCAACAACAAAAACAAGCTGGCCAAACTGCAAAAAGAGAAGAGGACTCCATTCTACTCCTCTCACTATTTCTCTATTTCTCCATATTGTCCCCATCCCATCTCTCTGTGTCTCTCTCTCTCTCTCTCTCTGGGTTGGCTTTTCAGCAAGCCAAGTTTCTCCTAGCCCATGCAGTTCTCTCGATTCCTCTCCGGGGAACCCCCTCCGGACTGCTCTGCTCGTTCCTTCTTTCGCTCTCCATGTCTCTCTGTCTCTCTCCGGTTTCTCTCCGGGATCAGGACTCGCCACCCTGGCCACCTGTCTAATCGGTGTTTGTTAGTATATAAATCTAAAAGCTAATCCGCTTGTATTTCCGCTTGGGCGCTGTGAGGTTAGACCGGAAATTCCGCTCTACATGCAGAATGCAGCAGGAGCGTAGCCCCGCGGGACGAGCACCACTGCCACCCACAAGGACGGAAACGAGGCGAATCCGATGGCGAGGACGATGACGATGACGATGACGATGGCGATGGCTGCGTTCCGCCATTGTACGAATATTGACGCTGGGTGTCGACGTCGGAAGTTGTGTGTTGTGCACAGCCGGTTGTTGTTGCTTGTTTAGGGATTTGTTGCGGCAGTCGCCGAACACTTGCTCACCACCCTAAATGGCTCCGCTCGGCTCCTGCTCCCCCCTGCCTCTGCTCTGCCTGCAAAAATATTTTTTATAACCCCGGCCAAGGGATCTCTGTGTGAGTGCATCCGCTCCCAAAGCTCTGACGCCTGTGTCAAGGTATCGATGGAAAGCCGAATTCACGAAAATGATTTTTTTTTCTGCCTGTCAGAAAGGCACTGCGAAAAATTCGGTGTGGGGAGGGATGCATTTTATAACTCAAAAAATAAATTGACTACCTAATATATCGCGTTCAATATTTTATCGAATTTATACAGTTTGATATATCGAAAAATATCGCATTTTATTTTAAAAGCAAAGCTGACTATTTAATTTATTTCTATATTTTTACTGATAACTAATTCGTACAAAGATTGTTTAAACTAAGTTTAAGCTCTTCGTCTGCATAGTTCGATACATGAAATAAGAATATCGATTAATCTCCCATATGTACATACATGTATCGCAAAGTAAAAGTATCAATTTATATATCGACCAACCATCGATATAATATCGATTTTTCTGCCATCCCTAGTTCCCAAGAAATGTCTACTTTAACTTCGTCTCCATGCCACTTGTTGCACAGCTTGAGTAAATTTCCCTAAATCGATATATAATATTTATATATAATCTTTATATTATTTTTATCGGTTGCCATTTCTTCTTCTTCATCTTTGTGCCTGAGCTATTTTCCCTCAGTGCACTTATCTGTGTATCGCAGATTGTTACGCTGCTGCTGTTGCTGTTGCACATTGCATGTTGCTGCTGTCGCTTCCCCATCACCTATCCACATAGCTTTGGTCTTCGCTCTCCCGGCCTCCCCTCTGCCTATCTGTCTGTCTCTTTTGCACCAGGACTCGTTCTCCTTTTAACTCTCTCAACTGGGTGAACCGAAGGCTTCATCTCCTGGCCACCACGACTCGTGTGTGATGGCTCGGCTGGAAGATGGCCCTCCTGCTAGCTGCTTCTTAAGCCCGAAACTGCAACCAAAACGGGGTTGGGTTGACGTTGGTATTGCTGCCCCTCGGCTGGTGCATCCAACGCTGGAGAGCGAGTAGCTGGAGCCTCTGAGAGCAGAGGAGACCCAACCACCGAACACATCGAACACCGACCGGGCACCGAGCACCGAGCACCGAGAGCGAGAACTTGAAAAGTGAAAAACTTTTGACTGTGAATGCTCTTTGGGAGGGAGCATGATGGCTGCAGGAAGGGGCACACCACTCGGGTGATTCTGTGGGTGGCCCTGGCTACGTGGGCTTAGTGGGTGACTGTGGAGGTCAGGTGCGGAGCTTGTGCTGTCAGTTTAGCACAAAGCCATATCCGTTATGAGCGGCTGGCAAAGCGGGCGAAAAGAGCAACAAACTGAGCGCTCAGCCCGGATTTGCCCATGGGTTCAAAAGGGCAAGTGGGGCAAAGAGTGGGGGCACACACACACACGAGAGCACGCATCTAGATATCCAGGGAGGTCAGAGTGAGAGGTAGAAGGAACGGACTGCCTCTCGACCAGTGGCCAAGACCGAAGCGAGGGCTCGTAACTAATAACCAAGTAAATTGATACGTGACCCTGCATTTAAATGCCATTATTGCCTACGCCCCCAGACAAGCTAGCTCCCCCGTACAGCAGCCTCCTTCTGTCCACCCTGGGGGTCAGTCAAGCGAGTGGAGGTCCTGCTCTTGGGCCTGCGCTTGACTTGCGACCACCACAGCCTCACGACCTGGCCAGGAAGTGTGGGAAATCAAGCGAGGAAGGTGGGAAGGAAAATGGGGCTGGCGGCGCCGCCTCTCGACTCTCTGCCAATTTGTGATTGGAATTTTTGATGAGCCCAACTGACGTATTGATTGACTGACTGTGCACACAGGACAGCACCGCAGCATCCTGCTAGCATAGCATGCAAAAATTCAGCTCTCCAGCCCCATTTACCCCTCACATCTCCTTGATGTCTGTCAGCGGCAGAGGAAGTCGGGGGAAAAGTTCTCCGAATTGTACGAACGATGATATGCAGCTACAGGGAACACTTCTCTAGATTTTCTAAATTATTAAGATCTGGAGAAGATTTTTAAATGAGATTAAGAATATTTAAGAAATCATTCATCCAACTTATAGTTTAGAAGTTTTTCTTAAGAGTTAGACTTGCAAATTATGAGCGGATAAGATAGTGCTTAAATTTGGTACAAAAATATTCAAGTTTGATCCAGAACCAGTTAGGAATTTTAGTGTCAATGCAAGATATTCCTAAATTAGAAAGATATAATAAGAATATAATAAGGATATTATAAGAATATTGAACAGAGAACAGAATATATTGACTCTGGCATATATCTTACTAAAGCAGCCTATGAGCTTCGACTTGCTCTTATTTCGTACCACAATTTCCGATTAAGGAAGTTCCACTGTACCAAAAGAGAGAACGAGAAAGAGAGAGGTGCAGTTGGACTAACTTGACTCGCTGGCTTCTTCTTTTTTCTTTTTTTTTTTTTGGGAGCAACTGAGAGCAGTAATCGCTACATGTGTATGCTGTGCATCCAGGCACTTTTCACTCCTCCGGCCGACACCCCGGCACCCGCTGACCTCGACTGGAAGTTTGCCTGCAAGTCCTTTTTCGTCCTTAGAACAACAATTGTGCGACGCTGGGCGACTTGGTGAGTTTTCCTTGACTGGCGACTGCTGCTGCTTCCTTTTTGGACAGCTTTTGTGTTACTATGTGCGTGCATTTCACTGTGTGTGTGTGTGGGGCCAAGGAAATGGCTGCGGAAATGAGCAGGGAATGTACACACGACCGGAAACTTGGAAAAGTTTCGTTGTATTCTCAGACAGTTGCAAACGGACCCCCGGAACTTGGTCTCCTCATACCGAATTTTCCGGCTGCTGCGACTGCCCGCGGGTATGATTAAAGTTTTCCTTTTAATTTCTAACAATTGTGTTTCGGTTTAGATTTTGGGTTCCTCGCCATCCTGCGGTTCTTTGGGTCCTTTGCCCTACGAACCACAACGGCGAGCATATTGATTGCTCACAATTACTATTTATAGCTTTGGAAAATATAGTTTTCATGTGATTCTGGGCCTGAGAACAAACTGTAATTGAATTAGATTTGCAATCACTAGATTTTTGACTTCTTAAAAAAGCGTTTGGGTATACTTGAAGTCCCTATTTTGAGTTGTGGCTTATATATTAATTTTCAAATACATTCAAACTTATCTTTTTGAAAAAGATCATAAGAAATGAATTTGTTTCGACAAATTAATTAACACATTATTCCCGTTCAGTGGGAAATTTTGTGGAATTTCTTTCCAAACCGACTCCTTGAGATTTCCACTTGTTATTTGGACAGGCTTTACGTGTCCATTAGGTGGCGTCGCAATGGACCTCACGTCACCTAAGAGGTCGGCATTCGTAATCCGCCTTCGGTGTTCAAGTAACAGATCCTTTGCCTGCCTGCTGGTAGCTCGTCAAGTCAGCTGCGGTTTGCCTGTCGGAATGCCGGGTATTTGGCACTGGCGAAAAGGGTATTTAGACGTTTGCCGTCTACTTAGCATCGTTCTCACTTCTCACTTCGCTTTCTCCAGCTCTGGCTTTTGCCTCGAAGCTTTTCCAGTCCGCGCCGCGCATTCCTCGCATTTCCGTTGGGTTTCCTGCCATTTTGAAGTCCTCGCGTTCTTCCTTGCCAGCTCTTTTACTCCTCCTGTCCTGCTATCTCTTTCCTGCTGTGAGAAAGTCTGTCTCTTTCGGCTCTGTGTTTGCCTGTCTTTACAAACTTGTCGCTATGTGGTGTGAAAAATATTTAAGCGTGAAGTTTTAGCAGCGGTTTTCGCTCGAAGGCTCATTGTCGACGATGTCCTCGGCCCTTCCCTTAACCGCCGCGCGTTGCCTTTCGTCCTTCAGCTTCAGCTTTTCTTCGCTCCTTGCCCTTTTCTCGCTGACGAACATCGTGTTTCCGCATCATTTTTAACGCCACTTTTGTGTAAGCTTTGCGTTTATACTACTCTGCTTTTCAGTTGCTACATATATAATATATATATGTATATATATATATTTATATACATGTATGTGTGTTGTGTAAGTGTAAGTGTTGTGCTGGTGTGAGTGGCATCCTCTGGTATCCGTGTCGGTATTTTTGTGGATTTGTTTTGTGTCTGAGGGTGTTTTTCTAAATGGCTTTTAAAATCTCATCGCCAGCGTTTTGTCCTCAACGATGGCAGAAGTGTCTCGAGGCTGCCCACAGGGATTGCAAGAGCATGAGACAGTGGCAGGGGCAAAGGATGTTGGGCAATGGAGTGGAGTTCAGGGAGGGCAAAAAAGGGCTTTTGCGGTTCTCCCGGGGGGTGGGTAGTGGTGGTGATGGCGGCGGCAACGGTGGATTGTTAGTCGAGTTCTGTGTGGCTGGCAGTCTATTGTGTTATTGGTTTTGGCGATGACTTTGCTTTGCTTTGGCGTTTCTGATTGTTGCTTCCCTTGTTCCCACTGCCCCCCCTTTTCGCCAGCTCCTCCTTTGCTTCCTTATCGTCCTTTTTGGAATGTGTTCGCCACTAGAGATTTGAACTGTAATTGGTTTTGAACAAGTTCCCATATTTTGTGGACAGTTTGGATAAAGTTTGATGACTGCGAAGGAGCAAGTGAGGAAATGAGAGATCGGTTACCATCAAATGTGGAAATATGTACACAATGTATTATATATGGGAAAAAACTAATGGTATTTCATAAAACAAAGCATAGATAAGTGGCTAAATATGACCACATTTTTGGTTGGAAGGTCACACTTATTTTTTACGAACAGCTATTACAAGCAGGGTCACACTGGTTGATTATAAATGTGAACCTCTAAGCAAAGGTTAAGTCAATTATATATTTTATATTTTGGAGTTAATCCAATTGAAATATTACAAAAATGTAACCTTTTCAATTATGTTAAGTTCCGTTTATGAGACATTTTATCAAATAAATTTTACAAAACTTGAAATCCTTTGAGTTCAAAGTTCACTTAATATGCAACCTCATGTGCTGGCCAGTGTAACCACTCAGTTCAGGATCGACTGCATCCCATGCATCCAAATCATCGAACGTTTATCGTTCCACCCATAGAAGGCCTCCTTTGGCCTGCCCCTCGCCGCACAGCTCTCACTCAAAGAGCAGGCAATATCCTGGTCATACTCATCCGATTTGGCCTGCTTCACACTGAACAAGGCAATAATTTCTGCTCCTAAGCCCTATTAACCATTGCTAACCGAATGGTGGAAGCAACCAACTGAAAACGGGGACGGGGTGAAAATGGGAAATGGAAAAGCCGGGGGGGAAATGGGAAAAGTGGGAGTTTCGGGGGCAGGATTGCGTTGACTGAGCGAGCAATTGAATAAGCGGCAGAGGCGCACAAAGAATTCGAGGACAGGAGTCGGGGCTGGGAATTCAGGGAAGCATTCAGGGGCGGATGAGGAGGAGTAGTAGGTGGAGGTGGAGGAGAAGGAGTATGGAGGGAGCGAGCTAAGGCCCAAAGGCAGGACCCAGAAGGCAGAACACGAAGCCCGGCCCATTCCATTCGATTTCGGCCCAATGATGATGGCAATGGGCGACTGGCAACTGGCAACTGCCGGCAAAGGCCGTGCAAATCCGGAACGAACGAACATATTGACAAATTATCCTTTTTACACGCATCGCCTGCTGAGTTGGCCTCCTCGCCTCACTGCACCGCCCGCCAGCCGCCAGTCCGCTTGCCACACATAGTTCCGTACAGTTGGGGTTCGAATAATAGCATTGAGTAAGCCAATTTGGATTTATTTCTTGAAATAAAATAAAATAATTTAGTAGATACAGTTAATAGGTTCCAAAATTATAATATACGTATTCACTTATTGAATTCTATTATTGGTTTATTTATAAAAAAAAAATATTTTATTTTTAAAATAAACAAATGGTTTTATCCAATATTTCTTTTTAAAAAGTCTCCCAATTTGGATTTATTTTCTTGGACTGATACAATACCTTTGAAATAAAATTTAAACTGTTACTTATCTCTTGACCTCGACTGTATATATGTACATACATACATACGTACATATAAGCCATTGTTAAATGTGCCAATGTGCTCACACAGTTGTTCCGCTGTCGACGTTGCCGCCCGCTGCGCTGCCGCCGCCGCCTGAGCGACGTCGTTATCGTAATCGTTGCTCCGTGCGCCAGTATGTATGTATGTGTGTGTGTGTGTGTGTCTGTGTACATAAACAGAGCCTGAAATAACAGCAACAACAACAACAACACTAACAGCAGGAGCAAGGATATGGTGCAGAAGAAGCAGGAGCAGAGAGGCAGGAGCGGCTGAGAATGAAGTTGCATACCAGCCAAATGCTCATCCGAGGATATCATGAAGGTTGCTTTTGTTCTGGCACTCAAACTCACACACACTCAGTCTCATGAACACTCTTCATTTCAACATGCCGGGAGAGTGTGTGAGTGCCAGAGGTGCCTTTCATGCGTGTCTTTTCCTCGTTTGAGGTTAGGTAATATATTTAGGGAGTGGGGAGGATCGCAGATCGCATATCGGAGACCTTTTTTACCTACCCCTAATACCAAATTTATGCTCAATTTATTTGCAATCAATTTGGTTTAGGGATCTCAGTGTGGTGAACCGATCCTCAATTACGTTTTGGTTTTTTTTTTTTGACTAGAGAAGGGTTTCTCTAATTGAGTTGTGCACTGGGAAGAAAAACATGGGTGGATATTCGTATATCCGTGGGATTTTTATAGCTAGAACTGATTAGATGTGATTTTTTTAAGTTTAGTTTGGTTTTTAATAATATTGTACGAGGTTTCAAAAGGTTTTATCACTGAATAACTTGTTTTTTCTTGATATTTAAGTAAACTAGTTTTAAAATATATTTTCAAAGCAGTTTTTAAAAACTTGTTATATAAAAAATACAACTGTAAAGCTTCAAAATTATATTAAATATTTCTGAACCATAATTCTGAAAATCAGTTGATCGAATCTAGTAATTCCTCCACCGAAATACCCGAATCCAATCCGATTTATCGGACTAAATCCCCTGTTTCGCCATAAACCAACTGAACCGATTAACACACTCGCCTCCGACAATCAAAATATAATCTCTTGCCCCGCTTAACCCATTCGTTCCATACAAGCACTCATCCCTTGACGCAACTGCCCCACCTGGCTGCACCACCAATTAGATGCCGCACAGCTCTGCGGCTTTGCACTTCGCATCCCACATTCGACTTTTATGCCGAGACGTGTTTGTTTGTGTTTCGCAATAATTAACTCAACTTAAGCTCTCATCGCTGCCGCCCTGAAAGGTATGCAACAATATTTCCGCTAGCAGCAGCAGCAGCAGCAGCAGAAGAGGCAGCAGCAAATAACTGGACTTGGAGCTGCCCCTGTTCGCCAGCGGCTGCGCTGCTGCAGCGCTGCCAAGGTGTTGAACACATGAACCGCAGGTTTTGTTTACAGCGCTCACTTGTTGTATTTGCTGTTGTCGCCGCTGCTGCTGCTGCTGCAGCAGCAACAAAGAGACCCCAACGATGTTGTCGCTGTTGTTGTTGCGGTGGCCACCATTTTGCGTCTTCACTCGGCAATCGGCTCTCTGCTCTCTCTTCGCTCCTGCCCACTTCTGAGCTGCTCGCCTACTCTCTCCTCCTTGCGACTGCACCAAGACTATATCAATTCCACCCCAAAAAAGTGCAGCGGGGCGAGCGGAGTCGGGGCCTAGTGGAGCAGTTCAGAGTGCACACGAATTGAAATTGCTCCACACTCAGCCACCATGCTACATGCACTCCACGTACTCTTGGTTCTTGCTCTCTGCCTCTCGTCTGCTCTCTCACACTTATGCTCTCTCCGGCTTTCACACGCCGACGCTGTGCTCACTCACCATTTCTAAGCAACGGGCGGACACTCTAAAATAAAACTAAATTGGAAAGAAGTACAAAATAATTTAAATAAAAATCTCTAAGAAAAATTATTAAAAATATATAATAATCAATAAGAAGTAAATTTAATTTCTAAAGAAATCGAATAAAATGTTATATATCAAAGCAAAAGGTTCTTAAATTCCATATAAATATCTGAATTGATTGTAGATTACCTAAAGTACTTGGGTGAAAATAAAGCAGAATCCCGCCAGGCCTAATTTCTCTCAGTGCACACTCTCTCGCGTTCGCTCTCTTCGTCTCTCCGAGTGCTGGCGGGTGGTGAGAGTGTGAGTGCGGTGGCGAGTACGTTTGAGTGTGTGAGACGGCCGTCTTACCCATTTCGGAGTCGAACGGCCGTTCGCCGTTTAGTCCTTTCGCAAACGTCGCCAGTGCCGTGTCTTCGGTTTTTGGTTTTTCGGTTTGCTGGCTTGGCTTCCTGCTGCTCTGCCCCACACTCTCTCTTTCTCTCGGTGTTGACCGATTCGCACACTTTTTTGGATAGCGCGATTAACGGTTGCCAATTAAAGCGCGTGTTCTTCGAGTCTCGTGCTTCGGACTGTCGTCCCAGTGAGTGGGTGTGTTAGTTACTGTGTGTGCGTGAGTGTTGCGCGTTGAGTGCCGCTGATTGTGAGCTGAGTGAAGAGGCGGCCGAGCGAATTGAATTACAATTACAGTTGCGATTACGATTACGATTACAGTAATTATGGCCGCCACTTGAGGCGTGAGAATCGTGTGGGCGCCCGCAGAATCCGACAGTTTAGCCCCGCGCTCATTTAAATTTCTGTTATCAGTGCAACTGGCAAGTACCAAGTGGCAAGACGCAAGTAGCAAGTTGCGTTAACCCCTCTGAACCCGAAATAAAACGAAAAGCGGCAAAAGTTTTGCTGCCTGCCAGCAGAGCCACCCCGCAAAAAGCAAAGGAAAAAGTTTCTGGCGTGGAATTTAAATTGGAAAAGTAAAATGAAAAGAAAAGCGCCCGAGAAAAAGTTAAACAAAGTGCAAAGTAAATATTAAATTAAGAATACGAAAGAAATAACAAAAACAGGCGGAGGCGAAGCTCACAAATTTTCGGTGCAGTGCAACAAAAGAAAAAGAAAAGAAGCAAAGGAAGGAAGTGAAGTGGAGTGCAGCGAGCGGAAGAGCACGAGAGTGCAGAGTGCAGAGTGGAAAGTGGAGTGCGGAGTGCGGAGTGTGGATTGTGTGGAGAGTGGCGAGTGGAGAGAAGAACGTGTAGAGAAAACAACTTCCGCTTGCATCCTTGGCTCGAGCCAAGTTCCTTATACTCCTCGGCTTCCTGCTCCTTTCATTAATGCCTTTCTCGCGTAAATCTCAACCTCTTGCACGCAAGACGAGGCAACGTTTATAGAGCCAACCCAACGCCCGCGCCCACCCCCATCCCCCATCGCAGCCCCTGTTTTATTATTCCGTTTCCTTGGATTAACTCAATTTGTTGTCCCGCGTCGCACAGTGAAATAAAGCAAGGGAAGAGTGGTGGAGAAAGCGCTGAAAATAACAAAGAAAAAAGAAAAAAAACTGAAATCGAAGCACAAGTGGGGGCGGCACAAGGATCCGGGTTCACAGATTCAGGAGCCTGGATTACGCGTACGCATAGTGCAGGCGAGTACACAGAGAAACCCACACACACACACACACACACCGGACCCAGGAAAAGGAGAGCTTGGGAGTGTGTGAGAGAGAACGATTATAGCCCATAATAAATGATGGAATGGCTACCAAGAGGATTACCCAGCATCCATGCTCCGATACCGATTTGTGGTGAGTCGTTGGTAAAGTCCTTCCAAAAAAGTAGCTCTCTCATAATGGGATTTGTATCCGGTTACGCACAGAGGATCCATTTGCGGTGCTTAAAAAGGAAAGAGGATCCATTGATTCTTCAAGGAAATTATAGTATTTTTTTTTGTATTGGAAATCCTTTAATTTCGATTATTACCAGAAAAAATAAGGTATAATAACTGGATTTTCTTTATAATTACTATGAAAAGGGATTATATTCATGGATCTATATAGTGAAAACGTATATACAAGAGGTATAAAGAATTTATTTAAGGATTTAGTAGAATTGGGATTTTTTTTTCGTTTTTACAATCTGCAGCTTTTTTATAAAGCTGCCTAAAACATCAGAGATTACTTTAAATATTCTTTTTCAGTTCCTTTACGTTGTAAAAATGGGTATATGGGGAATCATTGTATTTCGATTATTTATTGAAAAAAGTGAGATAAGATACTATCCAAAAAAGTATACTCAAGGTTCTATATAGGAGAAAAGGGTATACAAGAGATTAAAAATCAATTATTAGTGAAAATGGGTATATTTCCGTTCTGACAATCTGCATTTTGTTTGTCTATTTGTCTGTCTAAAACCTCAAAGATTACTATAAAGATACTAGAACTTATTTTCTAGTTTCCTAACTGTGAAATGCCTCTAGCTAGACTTTCTCATCTTCCGAACTTGTAATCCCTGGGAGGCCGCCCTTCGATCGTCGCCCTCAGAACGCATTGTAATAAAGAACTTTCAGCGATTC
Source organism: Drosophila parvula (assembly GCA_018904695.1). NCBI lineage: Eukaryota > Metazoa > Arthropoda > Insecta > Diptera > Drosophilidae > Drosophila > Drosophila parvula. The sequence goes on from JAEIIG010031923.1 coordinate 50,171, forward strand.
CGAACTAAAACTGTTGTCAAACTCATAAATTTCTTTGGGGGCTCTCCAATCTCCAATTATTAACCCCCCACACCACCTTGAACAGCAATAAAATTTCAATTTCAGCGCTAAAAACGCTTTGGCATTAATTGTCTGCTCTGCTGTTCGAATAGTGCGTGTTTCCCAAAATATCTCAACGGCCCCATCTACTTCCCACCCATATAGAATACACTATGAAAACACAGCGAGAGACGGCGACCAATAAGTTCGCTTTAATTTTCATCTATTTATTTTGACATCGAGTCTCTAGGCCGACAATTAAATGTCAACACGCACAACATTCCCCCGAGGCATACACACAGAGGAAAGATCTTTTTTGTTTTTTGGGGGGATTACCTACTACAAGCTGGGGAGGAAATGGAAATCGAAATGGGATCGCGTCACTTAGGGCCGGGAAAACATAAACATAAACACGAAGCGGCGATCGCAATTGATTAATTTGCTGACACGCACAGCTGATGGTGGAAATGTCAGATCAAAGTTATTTGTTTTGGCTGCCACGGCAGCTGTTGCAGCCGATCAGAGTTCCCCGCCGCCGACTCTGTTTATTTTTCCAACGATCCTCGGTGTTGTTTTAGCGCTGCTGTGGAAAAATTATCACCTTGTAAATTGTCTTTCACGAAAAACAAATCCCACACACAGAGAAACGAGAAACGAGAACTCGCAGCACCAGCACGTTTTCAAAATGTTCAAAAAGAGGGAGATGAAGGTGTAAATAAATTTGTGAGGGCGAGATGCCCAATCGAAGCACATCATCCCAATGTTAATTATTCAGGGAATTGCTCTCGAATGCATGTGCATTTGCATAAATACTCATTTAATTATGATCTTAGCCTTAACAGAGTCAATTAAACTTTAAATAAGCTGCACACAGTTTTCCCCCAGATTTATACCCAAAATTCACAAATTGCCGCAAACACCCACTCTCACAAATTTGTGTAATTCATTTGTCCGTCAGTGTAAATAAACCGAATGAGAGAATGCCAATGCCAACAGCCAACAACTGGGCCGAAACAGCAAAATTAATTTTGCATCTATTTTTGTGTGTTATTTTTGTGGCAAATTGAATTAGAGGCAAAAACAAATAAACGTTGTCAAACGCATTATTAATTCCCAAAAATAATACACAATTGACTTGTTGGTTAAATGTCAATCGTTGAAATGAATTGTTGGCTACACACATACTCATATATATATATGTATATATATGTATATATATCCTTACTGCTGGCCACTGACAACTGGCCGCTGTCCTTCGCCGTGTCTGTGTTGTGTCTTGTTCGGGCCAAAATCAATATTTGCTCAGCAACGGCAATAAACGCATTGAAAATCGCATCGGAATGATAATAATTTGTGTAAACAGTTGCCGGGAACATGTGTGTTTCGGTGCTGAAAGAGCTTCTTTTCCCTCGCCAAAGGAAATGAAATGGATTGAAATGAAATGAAATGAAATGTTTGCGGCAACGCCAGACAATAAAATTAAAATAACAAACAAAAGTGGGAGGGCAGGCTTATTACAACGCTTGGCTATGTCTGAAATTAAGGAGTGCCCGTAGACTAAATAGCGATTACAATAAACTCTTCGCACTTGAGGCATTTACCCCCCCAAAACACTCGAGCAATTTGTATCTCTCAATTTGTATCTGTATGTGCGGGGGGAGCCCGCCCAGGAAAAGTAAGAGTATCTCTTGCTCTCACACGCACAGACATTCAATTAAAATGTCAGACCAGGCAGCTGTGCGCTTGAGTGTTGCAACATGGATTTTCGGGGGATTGGAAATTAATGTACAAACTCCGGCAGGAGCAGCTAAATGACAAGGCAAAATCCTACGAAGGAAAGACATTAACGAGCCACCTCGGGGGAATTTGCGACCTAGCTGGGACTGGGAACTGGCAGCGGGGTTGGAGTGTGCGAGTGAGTAAATTTGTATGCCAATTACTTAAGCAGCTCAGACAAGACAAGACATGAAGTGACCAGACGCACCCAGAGGATCCTGCTCCTGCTCCCGCTCCCGCTCCTGCTCCTGCTCCCGCCCCTGCTCCTGCTCCTGCTCCTGCTTTTCTGGTCTTGTGCAAGGGGTCAGAGTCATTAACATGCTGTTGTCGTTTGGCAGCATTTAGGACGACATCTGCACCTTTTTTGGGCTTGGGTCCAGCCTCCCCTATAACTCGTCCTCGGTAGCCCCGGGCAACTTGTGCGGTGCCACGGAGACATGGGCGGGCGACAGCTTTTGACACTAAAAAGCTAGCCGCATACGGACACGCCCACCAGGGTAGCCACAGGACGTGTTTGTGTTCAAGGAGCAAAACCACACACACTTGTGCATATCTGGGGGGGATATATATGTATGTATGTATCTGGAGGATGACACGAAGCACAAATTTTAATACGGCAAAAGTATTTTCCAAAAATCGTTTGTTTGCTTTTCGAGATTTCCTCTCTTCGTGTCTCATTCTCTCACTCTCTCTCTCTCCATCGCTCTGCTTGGAAAGTTTTTCGAGAAACTTTTCATTTTGTGGCCTGCAGGCACGCCCCCATTGACCTGTAACCCTTTGCCCCTTAACCCATGTCGGCCGCCCATCAGTGCGAGTTCGTTTCGCTTAACCTTTCTGCTCTCTCTCTCTCCCGTTTGCTTGAAAGCAGGAAAAAGGCCACATTCATCCTGCCAGGAATATGTCGCCACAAAGTTTTCTTCGTCTCACTTCACTATCTTTGGCGGAACTTTTCAGTTACTCTTGGTGTTAAAGGAAGTTGCCTGCCAAGGACTTTTCAATAGTCTGCTATTATTTCCTCTGCCCCTTTGGTTAAAAGCAATCTAATCTAATTTTGTGAGGTCGAGAGTGAGAGGAAGTGTTGAGAAACAGACACGCACGAATAAGTTATCTGGGTATTAATTACACATCGAAATTAGCAAGAAAACTTGCGAGAGTTTTATTTATATTTTAAGATGGAGTATATAGTATATAGAAAAACCCTTGATTTTATTAGAAAAAGTTTAAAAGATGTGTTGCTGATTCCTAATGGTATTTAGAAGAACTTTCACAAGTTTTATCTGCAGTATAATGTAGTATTTTATTTAAGAGAGAAAATTGATTAAATTTAGCCAAAAGCCTTGCATATTTTATCAAGAAATTAGTAACAGTTTAATATTTGTGACTCTTATTTTTATTCATACATTTAATGGTTTCCAGGCCCTCTTTTTTATTCGCAGAAATGATTTTCTGTTGAAAAGGACTCGAAAACAATTAGATTTCCCGCCCGTCTGCTTTTACCTAATCAGCTTTGCTTCTTATAATGCGATTTTCAGGAGATGAGCTCAGCTCAGCTATGTCTTCATTTCATCTTCGCTTCGCTTTTGGTCCTGCTCATCCTGCGGCTAAGCCTTGGCTAATGTGTTGAACAGGAACAGTAGCTCACCGCTCACCGTTCGCCGCCCACTGCTGACTGCTCAAACTCGTGTATAATTGAAGCTGTTTGCGGTCCTGCAGTGTTTGTGCTGGGGAAAAAATGCGGAGGGTAGAGTGTGCTCCGGCTCAGTATGAATATTAAAACTTAATTTAAAATCCATGCCACACACAAAATGGCTCCTCGGGCTCAACAACAAAAAAAAAAAAACGAACCCACTGGAAAACGTGAAAAGCTGGCTAAAAGAAAAGGGATAAAGCCAAGGCGCGCACTGGCTGCAAGGCGTCGCTCGCTTCGCGCAACTGTACAAACAGCAGCGGAAATAATGAAGGAGCATTCGGGACGAAGGACTCCAGGGTTGAGGGTGGAGTGGGTGGCATGCAAGAGCCGGGATTCAGGAGGTGGTTGGGCACTGTGAAGAGCGAAAAACACATTTTTGCACTTTTATAGCGCAACATCTTTTGTGCACAGACATCCTTCTTCGTCCTTCGCACCTCCCCCCCCCCCACCCTTTCTTCGCTCTTCTTCTCTCGCACATAGACAGCAGAAGAGGGAGATTCTGCGGGCATGCGGGCGTGGGGAGCGTGCCTTTAATAAACCCACTTTATTGTTTAGAGCCCAAATAAAATAATCCCCTTAAATGATGCCTTCGCATAATAGACGCCTTGCCAGCCATTCTGCCTGCTGCTTATTTTACGGCTGCCTTCGTCCTGCCGGCCCCGCCTTAAACCGCTCGACGTCCCGACGTCCTTGGCTATTCGTGCCGTGTTTCTGCTTTGTTGCGTCTCGGCACAGTGGGCAGAAAGAGACCACATTTTGGCAAGGATAAACTCTTGCAAGGTTTATTTTATTTATTATAAAAAACTTATTAAATTTATGCCGAAATTCGTTGAACAAGGAAGGTCTTATAGAATATATTCTATTAAATCTGGCTAACTTATTGCCCCAGTTAGACCCTTTAAAAAATAATTATTTTCCTACTTAGAACTTCTTATAAAGTATAAGATAATATATAGACGTCTAATTATAATAATTAACCAATTTGTGTTAAGAAATTCCATTAAACTAAGCATCTGGCGATTATTTTTTATGAATGCCTCAAACACGTTTCAAGTTAGCTTGCAAACATCCCTTGGCCAATTGTGTTAATCAGCTAACATTATCACTTTGATTTCCCTTGGAAAAACACATTGCTTTTGAATAAATATCCTCAGTTTCCGTCGACCTGCGACAGTGTGCCGACCGAAAAACAAGGCTCCGAGGACCCAGGATCCTGCGACTGAGCCGGAGCATTTGCGTTAGCGTCACTAATGATGATGATTTTGTGGTAAAACGTTGTGTTTGTGCTAATCGGGACAATATTATGCGGCAGTAAAAAGTAAATGACTCAAGACGACGTCGGGGCGGCGGATAAAGGAGAGGTAGCAAACGCAGCCGTGAGGGCCAAAGGACGCTAAGGGCAACGGGGGGTCAGACAGGCAGAAGGATATGCGGCAGTATAGCGACAGCTGGCGGAGGCGAGACCGAGCAACGCCTTTCCCTGGAAAGATAAAGGGAATTGAGCAAAGAATATGAGGCAGGAGGGGCAGGAGTGGCAGGGGAATCTCGGGAGAAGGCGACTATAGAATGAATAGCGAGGACAGAAGACAGAAGGCAGAAGGCAGGAGCCAGGAGCCAGGAGCCGGGTGCCGAGAGCAAGGAGCAACAAAAGCGGACGACAGCTAAGCCAAGAAAAGGCGGCCACAACATGGTCGCTGCTCTATGGCAGCAATACAAAAACAGAGTGTGGAAAAAGGGAAAAATGCGAAATAAAAGGATCAACTGCGAGGGCAAGGGTGCAAAAGGGCGGGGCGTGCAAAATGCGGGGGGTTGGCCCATAAAGGACAACAACCCACAAAGGCAACAAAACGGACAACATCCCTTAGCCGGGAGACTGTGACTGTTCCGACTGCGACTGCGACTGCGACTGCTACTGCTACTGAGACCGGGACTGAGATGGAGACGAAGAATGAGACCCAGACCGGGGACTCAGACCGAGACTCAATCCCTAAATCCGTCCGCCATCCGTCTCGTCTCGCCCGAAAGCTGACTGCTTGGCTGACTAATGCGAAAAATACGTAATTGCGCATAAATACGGGATTAACAAAGTGCTCGTCGTCAGTTGTCGCCTTTGCTGGTCTGAATGGGATTGCATGGATTGTTTTGGGATGGATGTGGGGTACTGGGCCCTGTGTCCTGGGTCCTGGGTCCTTGCCAACCCTGCAACCCTGCTCTGCTCTGTTCGCTCATATCGCTTACGACCGAAATTAGGCATTTCAATGCATCACAAAAGATTCCCGGTTGCGATGGGAAAGCACGGAGTGTGCTCATAAAAAGGGAAACCAATTCAAGTCGTCGGAAATCCTGTGAAACAGTTGCCAGGACTTTGCGGAATTAGTTGCGGGACTTAATCAGAGTGAATTCCCTTTTATGATGATGATGATGATGCTAATCCATCAGATGCTTTTCAAAGATACCCCAAAAAGGGGGTAACACAAGTTGATGCCTTATGATGTTAGTTTTGTATGGTTTTTAGGGGAATAACTTGTATATATTTTAAGAAATATATTTTTAGCAGGCTTTTAATAATTAGAACTATTTAATACGCAACTGCCTTGACTAAAAAACTAATTCCTTTTCCCTTATTTGTTTCTTGCAGGTAAGTTACGTGTCTCAACTACGATTAGTTAGCTCTAGCGTTGACCAAATGGGTTCTACTGTAAGTATTATCCTTGCCGCAGGCTGCTAAAGGACTAATTGGGGTCTGTGTACCAGTTCCCTGAACACTTGTGCCTTTGAGCTACAAGATGCTCGTAGGACACACCCGCCGAGAAGGACTTTGTCAGTATGTGTGGATCAACTCGAATGAGTTGACTCTCCACAAGGATATGTGTGTATCACTCACACTCGCATTCAAGTGTCTTTGCCGTGTCTCTGCGCCTCTATGCCTTGCCTCCTTGTGAGGCATGTCCTTTCTGCACCAGACACGCACACACTTGTGCCTGTCGACATATGTAGATGCATCCTTATTCATTTCCTGGCCCCCGTCTTTCTTGGCCGTTTCCCCGGCATATGGCTGCCATTTCTAGCACTTGAGCCCATCGTCTGTCTTGTCCTTCTGAAGTTCTTCTTTTGCACGACGACTTTAGGGATTTAATTGGAAATGCTTTTCAAGGGCTCGGCTTTTTTTTTTTTTTTTTCTTCTTGTCAGTTTTCTTTGGAAACTAGAATGATAATCCCTTATCCGGGGGTAGAGTAACCTAACCGGTAAAATGATCACCTGGATCGAATGCCCGAATCCCTTCACATTGTGCGAATCTCATTTCGCTTGCCGGTGCGCAGAGTGTGCATGAAATTCCATTTATGACCGCCTTGAATGCGTTCTGCACTTGGAATGCTATGAAGTTGTGCATTTCTTGCGCGCGTGCTGAGAATTTTCAGTGTGGAATTCCTTCATTCTGGTCATGCCTTCAGACATTGTGCCGGCTCCTGGCTCCTGCCTCCTGGCAGCTCGAGCAAGGCATCCCCCGAAGGCCAGGACAATTTCTCGCAGTGTCAGGGAAGTGGCAGTGGGAAGTGGCTCCTGCCGTTGGCATTCTCCTTTGTGTTCGTGATTCCTGGCACTTGTTTATTGTCCGCATAAGGAAGAGCCGTGTGTGCTTTCGGGCCGGAATGTGACTGCAAACTATTTAAATTGTGTACGAATGCGAACCGAAAAGTTTGCAAACATTTTTCTTGTCCGGTGCAGGAGCAGGAGGTGGAGCAGGGGCACCAACTCCGGCTCCCGCTGTTGTCATGGCCTGCATCCTGCGCCGGATCCGGTTCCGGGGGTAACCACCGCCCCCAGCCTCTGGACTATATTACCTTCACGTCCTGGCATCCCGGCGGCTCCTGTGTGCGTGCCGGAATGCTGTGAGGCGATATTTGCTGTCTTGTAGACAAAATTGCTGAAATGCTTTTGCTTTTCCAATTAATTAAAATGAGCTCTGTGCACGGTTTACACCGAGAGAAACCCCTAATCGATGTTTAGCTCTTTGAAATTAAATCAATAATCAATATGGCACACAAACACAGGAAATTAATTGAAAAATAGTGGAATAAGTTGCCAGAGCTTGACATTTAATAATTAACAATCAATTTGGATTGTTTTTTTGATAGAATTTCCTGGTCACAAGTGTAAGCCTGGCTTGCAGATATTGCAGTTTAATATTGACTAATGTTTACGCGGTTAAACTTAATTGTTGCTATAAACAGTTCCAAAATATCTTGATTTAACTTATAATTAGTCTAATTACCTTGATGCCAATCGTATTTATATTTGAAGTCGCAGAATTTTGATATACGGTCAACGAAGGGAAGCAAAGTTGACTAATTATTCAGCTAGTAAGGTTCTAATTATGCACCTGCTGTCCATTTGCGAAACGAAATTCAATTCTTCACCATATATGTGTACTATATAGTCACGTTATAGTCAGCAGAATGTGTCCTGGATGCTGGGTATTTAGGAATGGCTGCTGCTGTTCGCTGTTGCTGTTCAAACAGGAACTGCAACTGCCCGATGATGCATGGAATTAATATGCATATTTATTGTTGCTTTTGTTTGCTTAATAATATTGTTTGGCCGGCACACCCGACCCGATATCGAGCTCGAACCAAATCATATTACACGCTCGCCCAGATGAACGCAATTCTGGGTCCTAGTTTTGGTCGGTTTAATGGAGGCGTGACCGCAGCCATTTACAACGCTTCTCGCTTTGGGGGGGCTATTCCTCTGCTCGTCTCCCCTATATATACCCATATAGTACCTTGGTCCTTTGTCCGAGTATCCATGGTGTCCATGCTAGGCTGTTGCGGCTGCGGCTCCACTGGGAAACTCCGACCGCAACAGACCAGCAATAATTAATGCATGAGCAGCAGCTACTCCTGCTGTTGCTGCTGCTGCTGCTGCTGCTGCCAACTAACTAAACTCGCAGGCACCGGACTACCAGATCCGGTTCTCTTACCCCTACTCCTCGGGCTTCCGGCCACTTCTCCGGCTTGAGTGGGAGCCGGAGGGAACGGATTGCCCATCCGCTTTTCATTGTGGCCCCGGGACACAAGGGCCGTGTGTCCCCTGGTCGAGGAGGCGCAGCGCAGCATCCAGAAGCTGTCGACATCGGTCGGTACCGGGACCAACGGCAAATAATTGCATATGAAACCGCAGGAGCAGTTGACGGCCTCCTCTGCTGCACTGCAGCACCAGCAGCAGCAGTAGCAGCCGCAGGACATGCACAGCATGGCTGTGAGAGAACGCTGGGTAGCTGGGAAATGGAATCAAACTTAATTTATAATTCATTTGTGCACCACACGTTGTCCGAAGCCTCCGCCTCCTGAGCTCGTGAGCAAATTGCAAAAGTAAATTAAGCCCGAAGATTCAGATTTTCCAAAGGACAGAAGCAGGTCCGTTTCCTTCGATTTCAAATAGTTAAGCTGGAAAATTACACTGAACATTTGTCTGAGCTTTAACTACATATAACTAGAGAGACATTGAGTCGCATTTTAGGTTGAGAGCCTTGGGATAAAAGTCTTTTCCTCCTTTGAGATTTAACCTTGCAGTTTACTGCTAAAGAAATCCTTCAAAACAGCTTGTAAAACATTTATGATCAATACATTGATGTTTACTTACTATGTTTTAGTTAATTTAATGGGTTATTGAATCCTTAGCATATAGAAATGTGTTTACAGATCTGTTTACCTATATATCCGTTGTAACAAAGGCTAATAAATATCTCAATGGTTCTTATTACTACCAATTACAAGTTCTCTATCCGGCGGAACTTATTTTCGACTTCGTTGTAGCAAAAGTTTCATAGAAAGTTATATCCTCCCTTGTAAGCAAGTAATTAAATACATTCTGAGTCCTTTAGACATCATAAAATATAATAATTTAACATTATAAGCAAGACATAATCAGTTGAATGAATATACTAAAAATAATGTCCTGGAAAACCTCACACTTTTTCGCACAATCCCATACATTACGGGCACTTGGTTATGTGCCCCTGCCACATCTGCCACATTATTCTCGGTTCACGTTACTCTTCTCGCACACATCCTGGCTGCACATCTATTTTGGAAAATAGCCGAAATAAAAGGCAAAATCGGGGGAGCCACAATTTTCGCATTTGATTTAATTGTGAATGTATTTATTAAATAAATTATTCATGGCCAGGGCGAGTGCACTTCGCCATGTGAATGTGCTGCGGCTGACCTAAACATGTCCTGGCCGCAGGAGCGCCGTCACCGGTGCACAACAGGATATATATACATATACACATATATATATATGGATATATATGGGAAGTGGACAGGGGTAACCGGGGAGAGAGCAGGGAGAGGTCTGCCTGTGTGTTCCGTTTGCCACTGTAATTAGTTGTGGTGGAATAATCGCATGCGACCGGCGACATTTCTCTGTGGCAAGGAATGTTCGGTGGTCTCGGTGCCACTCCACTTTTCGTCCTTGCATATGTGCGAGGCAGGAAGAGGAGTGGGAGGTGGCCGGTCGAGTGGAGGAGCAGCAAAAAGGGTCAAAGGGCCTGCGATCTGTGGGCGGTCGGGGGTAATGGTATAAATTCGGAATGAGCCCTACGAATTTACCATAATAAAGGGGTTTGCGAGTGCGAGTGCGAGTGCGAGTGCTAGTGCGACGTATGACGATGAGGATGTGGATGGAAACATGTGTTTATGTGTACAATAATGGGCTGCGGGCTGAGGGGGCGTGACCAATTGTGGTTGGGCGGTGCGGGCAGTTTGGTGGTGCTTGCATTTTGGCCTTTCTCCGAATCGGTGACATTTTAATTTACCCAAGCGAGAAAACCAATTTTGTTGCAATGAACCAAAATGCAAAATGTGACAAATGCCACAGCAATGGCAACTTGCAACAGCAACGGCAACTGGCAGGGCAGCCAGCCAGTGCATTGTTTCTGTGCATAATTTATTCAACATTTATTTATTGGAAGTTATGATTTGCATTATGCGGCTGTCAAGGGGTTATCGGGTTGGGGGCAGTCTCACTTAATTGACTTTACAAAATTACATTTGCATTTGACCAAATTAACTGAAATGAATAAGCCCCTTTAGCTCCCATTCCCCTACCATTGCCCCCGTTTTTGATTCGAGCTAATAAATGAGTTATAAATCAATGGATATGAGATTTGCAGTTGCAGGTTTCTCGTTGCAACTTGTATTGCCACAGGAGGGGATGAACTCGATTTTGTGCTAGGATTTTGATTGCTGGGGCTTACAGATATGTGAAAAGGGCTTATTAATATGATAATTATAATTAGATGTAACCGGTTAAGTGAGGATTGTCGGAAATTGTGTATATATTTTTGCAGAATGTCTATAGAGGGAGATGTGGGGTATTTTTGAGGATTCTAGGGTTAGAATTAATCGGTAGATAATTGGGTATTGTGGAGATTTTCTTTCTTAAGAACATTAAATATATAGACTACTAAGAATTGTATTTCTGGGGATAGGAAATAGAACATATTAGCTAGATATAAGATCAAAAATAGCTTAAAATTTGGGTAATTTTGAAAAAAGATAGCTGTGACTAAAACAAGTACTATTTTCCTCTAATAAAAAGCTAGTTTTTGGATTAGACCGCTTTAGTACTTTGTTTACATACTGTGCTTACTGTGCGTGTGCCGGCAGAGTCCGGGTAGAGCCAGTTTTTCACTAGCGAGTCAGGGCTTATAGCACACATCCTTTCAAATAATGGTATATACGTACTAAGTCATATCTGAGGAAGTTATTTTAAAAGGTTTTAGTTCTATATGCTCTTAAAAAATTAGGAGATTCAGGGATTACCTTTAACTTAAGTCTTTGCCAAGATAATATATATAATTTAATATAATATATATAATATAATATAATTCAAGATTCCTGTCTAGTACAGTCTATAGAAATATAAACATTTCGATGTCTAGTCGGCTTGATTTAATATAAATTAATTTAAATTAATATATATAAATAAAGAATAAAGAAAATATATATAAATCGAGACTAGACAGTAGGTTATCTAGTAATATGCCTTGATATATCGTTTTTAGGTAAAAGACCAGAGCTGCAAGTTGTTTCTACAGTCTCTTTGGCTTTTACCATGAACACTCTTTAGCAAAAAGAAGAAAAAGTAACGATAAATACTCATTTCAAGTAATTTCTACTAGTAACCTTAATAGTTTTATAATATAAACTATTGCAAAGGGAAATGCTTGGGATAAGCTTATATTTACATCCGTTGTAGTGCCCCTTGCAAGTTTTAGATTTTAAACTAACTCGGGGCTTACAGTTGTGCCCATTCCGTTTGATGGACTATGCAAATTCCTCAACGCTTTAATGGCCAACGAAAAAAAGTAGAAAAAAAAAACAAGCTCGATATATGGCAACATGGCAACAGGGCCACATGACGCCGCAGCGGATGGCAACCGGGAGTCGAGTCTTGCGGTGCTCTCGTGTCAGTGCGCTGATTAAATTCGGCAAATATCGCTGATGCCAGCAAATCGCCGCTCAATGCATCTTTCTCTGTATCTCTCCGGCCGAGAGTGTGTGCGTGGGTGTGTGGGTGTTTGCTGCAGGGTGTGGCATCTGAGTCAGGTTAGAAACTAGAACTGGGATCTGGACTGGGTTGGTGTTGGGGTTCTGGGATCTAGGGTCTGGGACCATGTTGAAGTACACAAAACCCAGGCAAACAAACAGGCATTTCATGGCAAACAACAGCACCGGGTGCTGCATAAAGGGATGAGGGTGAGGGTGAGGGTAAGGGACTACTCGACTACTCTCCAGTTTTCCCCGACACTACCACAGCACCACCCACCCGCCCCACGCCCGTCGGAGAGCCCACAGGCTGAGTTGGGCAAACTGGCAAATACGGCCAGCCACGTCAACATTGGCATCATCGTCATCGGCATCGAGGAGCTTTGTTTGGTTTTGTCCAAGGGGGGAAGGGCGGTTGCGGGAAATGGGCATGGGTAGCGGTTAGAGCATGGGTTTTCCACACCCCCACCCCTCCCTTAACCTGCTCCCAACTCATTCGCATTCGCAGTCGTCGGCATTTTATTGTTCTAGTCGTCGACATCGATGTTAGTACTGCAGTTTCGGGCATTATTTCGGTTTAGTTTGGTAAATACACATGCAGCAACAGCCAGCCCCCAGCACATGCACGTCGTTTCCCCCCTACCACCCATTGCGCCACTCCCATTTCCATTTCCATTTCCATGTTTAGGGCACCTACATACATACCGAGTACGAACCCAGAGAGAGATCCCTGCCAGCCCACTTTCATAAACGACGCCAAAACGCTCTAAAACCCTGAGCTTAGGCAACAGACGACGACGCTATCATGATGTTCTACTGGTGATGCCTGATGCAGTGCTGCAACTGCATTCTTGGATGCATTTTTCCTTCATTTAATAAAAGCTCTACCTCTAGAGGAAGAGCCTGGCTGGCAAGCTTCCACTTGGATGGCAAAAGCCAGTAAATAAATAAAACCCCAAGGAGTAAGGTGAGGTGATAATATTTACCCAGCCACAAGAAGTTTTTCTCTATTTTTGTTGAATTGTTGATTTTCACAAAAATCCGAAATATTTGCAACTCTCGAAGCGAAACACAGTTTTCTAGTCGAGTGTGTGTGTAGCCAGCAGTGTGCCTACCCCGGAAAAACCACTTGCAATGCCAGTTTCCAGTTGAGAGCTGGCAGCTTTAAGGTTCACAAAGGACCAGCCAGGCAGTCAGGCAGTCAGGCAGCCAGCGAAATGGTTTTCCAAATACATGCCGTGCCAGCCTCATAACATCGTTGTCCTCGATGTCGTTGCAAATTCCATTCGGCATTGAATGCGTATGGAGCCGGAGCCGGAGCCGAAGCCGGAGCAGGAGCAGGAGCCAGAGATGGCGCAAGCAGGACTATCCAGGAGTTCGCTCCTGGTCCGCCAACCTGAAAGGGGCGGGCTCGGGGGTGTGGCTGTCATATCTGAAAGCAATTTCGGAGCGGGCAACCCGAAAACGAGTAACAAGAATCGATAAATTCGTTGGGCGTGCAATTTGCGCCGTGGTGCCGAGGTGCCTCAAAGGAACAGCGGACACAGGCAGGAACAGGGACAGGCAGAGGAATGGAGGTAGAGAGCTACCATCCAGCCCCCCAATCCCGCCCAGCTGTGCCGCTCGTTTCGCATGCCTGAGTGGACCATGTCCGAAATTCAAGTTTCGGGCCTTCGCCATTTGCATTCAACCAGCGTCAACCTGCTGGCCATGGAGTGACTGCTCTTGTCCCGGGCTCCTGCTGCGACTGCTACACCTCCATCCGGGGCATCGGCCGGCACCTCCATTCGTTCACCTGGACTCCTGCCACCTTGTCGCCAGGCTATGCAAATTGCCGCAAGTGCAACGAAGCGTATGCGCAATTTTTGCCCGTCACACAACTCGCGGACATCAATCAGATATTAGCAGAGGAAATTCGAACGAACACAATCCAACCCATCTAGGCTCAGGTCTCTGGGTGGGCTGGGGGAGGAGGCTCGGGAAACTGGTAAAGTGTCGCATTACAGAGACACCGAACCGAATAAACTGATCTCTGGTTCTTACCAATCGTATGTGACAGGCATTTAGGGATGCCTAATTTGCAGAGTTTATTACTTTTCAAAGTATATGATATAGTTTGCGATATAATGGTTTATTATATTCAAAATAGTGTTCTTAATTTCAACAAAATTGGATGAATATATCCTATAACTGCCTAAGTTGCGTTTGATCTAGATTCTAAGAGAATCTAGGGAAATAAATTATCGATAAATATCGATTTAAAGTCCCTAGAATGTTCATATTTTAAGGTCTTCTTGGGTAATCTGATGCCCAAAAAGCGAATAATTGCATAATCTTATAAATGTAGATTCTGATTCGACAATTAAATATTAAATAATTAAATTATTAAAAATGTTGTATTAATAAATGAATATATTATTAAAATATTCAAGAAAAAAGTGATTCTCAATTTGCAGATGTATTAACCTAATAAAAAGTATTACAAAAAAATTAATGCTGAATATTTAATATGAAATTAATGATCTTTTGACTTAGTTTCAGTTATCTTTAACTTTGATTTGTCGGAAAAAATGGTTTTATGTAAATATATCGATTTAAAGCAGAGTTAGCCACATGCCCAATTCGCAAGTCAGCGAAATTCTCTGCCCGGCCTCTGCTTATACCGATTGAGTGATCTCCTGATTTAAAGTCTGTATTAGGCAAGGTCAAAAAGCGCATGATATCCCACTTTCCGACTTTGAATTAATGCTGTTTTGGCGTAGTTATGATCGCTTGGACTTTTTGATGAATAATACTAAAAACGTTACGTTTTTTGAACTCACAAAAGCACAAAATAAAGATTAAAAACTAAGATAATGTAAAATAATGTTGGAGATATTCCCAAACCCAACCTTGACTAACTTAATTCCGTCTTTCTGCAATTACAGTGCCGCCAAAGGCTGGACAGAAGCGACCTGCCACCAGCCCCGCGCCGCACATCCCAGTGCCGCATCACCTGCAAACACCTCCTGGTGGTGGCGGCGGCAACGGTGGTGGCGGCGGCGGTCTGCCAGGATCCGCGGTGGCCAACAGCCCGGCGCCCACATCGGCCGGCGGCAACGCCCTGCTGAACCACGCCCTGCCCAGCAACCACATTGGCACCCCATCGCCGCAGCATTCCCACCAGCAACACCAGCAGGCGCAGCAGCAGCACCAGGCCCAGCAGCAGGCAGTGGCCGCTGCAGTGCAACAGCAACTGGCAGCAGGTGTGGGTCTGCCACCAGGCGCCATCGGCGCTTCATCAGGAGCCAGTAGTCGCGGCTCCTTTGCCGCCGCCCTGCGTACGCTGGCCAAGCAGGCGGATAACAAGGAGGATGATGTCGGCGGCGATAGGAATGTGCCCACTTCCGGAGCAGGCGGACCACCGCCATCGTCGAGTCAAGGACCGCTGAATTCGGTGGCGGGACGTGTGGGCTCCGAGCGGCCTGTCGATGATCGTGTGGCCAGCAGCAAGAAGCGTTCACCGCCCTCGCCGCAGCCGCCGGAGAAGATAGCCCGTCTGAGCCACACGCCGCAGACGTCGTCGCTGCAGCCGGAGCTGTTGGCCAGAAGCGGATTCCAGCCGTACAGATCGGACGAGCGACTGATGCATCCGGCGGGCGCCTTTCCCCTGGAGGCCTACTCGCACTTTGCGGGTCTGCCGGGGATTCCACCAGCAGGTAAGCAGCACAGCCTCAAAGAAGGATATATCTAAGGCTGGTATTTAATGATTATTATTACTTGCAGCTTTCCTTAATCCCGCTGGACTGCCGTACACGGAGCAGCTGTACCTGGAGCATCGCTACCAACTGTTCCGTGCCGCCAATGCCCATCCCTCGCATCCGCATGCGGCCGCCTTGTATCCGCAAATGGCCTCGCCCTACTCCCACCTCTACTCAATGATGCCGGGGGCAGCGCTGGGCATCTCGCCGGCCATGCACGACCGGATCAAGCTGGAGGAGGAGCACCGGGCGCGGTTGGCGCGCGAGGAGGAGCGCGAACGGGAAATGCAGCGGGAGAAGGAGCGTGAGTTGCGCGAGCAGCGCGAAAAGGAGCAGCGGGAGAAGGAGCAGCGCGAGAAGGAGCAACGCGAACGGGAGCGAGAGCAGCGTGAGAAGGAGCAGCGCGAGAAGGAGGCCAGGGAGCGCAAGCTGCGGGACGAGGAACGTGAGCGAGAGCGGGAGCGTCAGCAGCTGCTGAATGCCTCGCATCATTACTCCAATCAGCTGTACTCCCCGCTAAACCGGAACCTTCTCGGCTCCATGATACCGCACATCAATCTTAGTTTGCGCGGACCGCCGGGAGCGCTGCACGGCCTGCCTGGGATGTCGCACTACCATGCGGCGGCGGCCAACGCCCAGCGGCAGAGTCCGCATGCCGCCATGGGTCTCAACCTTGGCATGGCCGGGCTACAGGGTGTAGGAGTGTCTCCCCTCGGGGGCCATGGACCGCCCAATTTGCAGCATCACCTGCAGCAGGCGGCCATGGGTCTGGCCCATCCGGGCGCTGCTGGCCTCACGCATCCCGGCTTCTCGGCCGCTGCCCTCGGCCTAAGCGCTCATCCCCACAGCTTGAACCTCAGTCATCCACACATGTCGCCGCACCATCCCGCCTCGCTGGCCGCTCACCAGCTGCCGCCGCACACCTCGACGGCCGGCGGAGGCGGTGTGTTGAGTAACTCCATTCCCGTGACAGCCGGCTCCAGTCTATCAGCGTCCTCGCCGCACAGCAGCTTGAACTTGACGTCGGCCGTTAAGCTGAATTCGGAGCAGGTGCCCACCTCGACGCCCAGCGGCGTCAGTGGGAGCGGCGGACTGCCGCCCACCACCTCCAGCTCGCACATTCCCAACATGGGCCACTACTATCACCACGGACACCTGGCTGCCATGCATGCAGCGGCGGCAGCTGCCAGCGGAATGACCCCGACGGCCGCCCACCAACAGCAGCCTCTCTCGCTGCCCAGCTCGCCCAAGATCACGCCACCCATTACACCCTCATCGTCGGCAAACGGACGAGCAAGCGGCAGTCCGCATGCCATGAGGCATCACATTGCTGCCGCGGTGGCGGCAGCTGCTCAACAATCGGCGCTGATAGACAAGGCGGCCACACCAATTACCCATGAGCCGGCCACCTTGGACCTGACTGGATCCAACTCCAATTCGAGTAACCAGGCTCCGTCGAACGCCAGCAGTGGCCAGCCGGCGAATCACGAGCTAAACGGCGCCGAGTCCAATGGGGGAGCTTCCCAGGGGGATAGCAAGGAGCATGTGGTGGCCATTAAGGAGGATCCACTGAAGAGCTCACCGCCGCCGCCGCCAGTCGTGCTCGAGAAGAAGCCGGCCACACCGATTGCCGTGCCGGAGAAGCCCATCCATCCGGACAGTTCGCCGGAGAACTCGTCCCGACGCAGTGCCAGCCCACAGTCGGAGACGAACAACTCGCTGCCAGCGGCCAGCGCTGCATCGGTGGCATCAGGTAAATGCAAAGAGGAGCCCCCAAAGATTCTAGACTCGGAGACAACAGATGTAGTTGGCGTTGAGCCGGAGGAGAAGCAGCGCACGCGGCTATCCGTGTCGCCGTCACCGACTTCACCTCCCAAGACAATGGGTGCCGTCGCTTCACCCGACACGGTGTCCACTTCTGGGGGTGTTACCTCCACGACAAGTGGCACCACACCGCCGCCGGTGGTCAGCAGCAGCACTAGCAGTGCTGCCACCAAGGGTGTGGCCAGCGATGAGGTGTCCACGAGTGCCGCCACGCCCACAGCCGAGCCCACCAGATGATGATCCCCTGGCGGGAGTGGATCTCTCCCAGTGGAGTCTAGGCTGCGTTTAGGTTTAAGTTTTGGTGAAGAAGAGTCGCCTCGGATCGAAACTAGTTAACATCTACCTTCAGTAACATTTAACTAGACGATAGTTTAGTCGTTAGTCGAAAGCATCTTAATTTATACAAGAATTTGTAATGTATTGCCAGCCAGCGCCGCTTAGATCCAATTCTGAATGTTTTGAACCCTTAGTTACTATTATTATTTGCCCTATTTAATTGTGAAACGTATAATTTTAGATGTGGCCTGAATAAATCATTTTCTGTTTACCATTCGCCTTATTTTTATTTATTATTATTTCGATTTGGTTTTTTAAAGGAGCAGAGGAGCAGAAGAGGCAGAGTTGGTTCTAATGTATCTCTGGGTATCGCTCTATATATCTTTTTAGATGACAACAAGCCGCAGTTGGGACGCAGCAACAGTGCGGAGGAGGCAACAGCATTATGACATCAGCTCTTCACCAATTCGAACAACTAACTAATGAAAAACTACGGCGACATTGGGATGTACTTGCTGTCGGAACGGGCTCTCCACCAGCAGCGCAAGCGGATGCTCGACGAGTTCCTCAAGCTCTAGATAAACAGAGAGAGAGTAAATCCCATAGATTATGTAAATTCCCTAACAGATAATCGATCAGATATCAGATATTTGTTCGTTCTCGGTGTGTGTTATTACAATCTCTAACGTGTGTGTTTGCCCCCCCATAAACCAATTGAATATAATTCCCATGCAATTAGACATTTTGAACTTGAATTTGGTGTAAAGAAATCGTATCTGCATAAAATGTAAAATATTGTGACATATTCCAAGTATAAAAACGTATATAAACAATAACTCTCGATAAAGTAATTATGTACTTAAGGATTTTAGGTAAACATGTACTTGCATGGAACTCTGAGTGTAGTGAAAAACAAAAACAAAAAGAAAATGTTCGTTGCCCGAACAAATTAATGTTAGTGTGTAAAGTTAGACTAAAGTTCAGCTAAGAAATTTATATATATACAACAGAAACAGAAATTATACAAGACATACTGGGTAGCTATATATTTTATTCTTAAATTGCTAATTGCTAATAATTGTGATTTGGAGAGTACGAAACAAACGATAAAAAAACAAACACGGAAAACGTATGAATACAAAGGTGGGGAAAACGGAACTGAAATTTAGATAACAAATCAAATCAAAAACTAAAGAGAGATATTCTGGAATGGATTAGCGAAGGACCGCGAGTTATTTTTCGAAATTAAACAATTTTTGTACGCCACCCTTTGGCCCTTAAGTGCATTTCAGTTTTTTATCATATTATTCTTTTTGTGATTTAAGATCTTCTCAGACAAGACACACAACAGATACACAGGCTAGCCAAACCACACACACACACACTATAATTGGATGTTTATAGTAAGTAGTTCAAAAACCAAGCAAGCAGCTCTCCAAGATATAGGATCTAGTTTTCCATTTCCCGTTTCCAGTCTTTGCCCCTATCTATCTTGTATTTGAGATTGCCTAACATTTGACGACGATATGTGAAGTAACACGGTTTAAATATATATTTTAATGCATAAATCTCGAGCAATCTGTGATATTATAAAGAGAAAATTATAAAAACCAAACCAAAAAACTCGAAAGAAAACCAAAAAAACAAAAGAAAAACCATTGCGTATGAGCCTCAAGCTAAAGCCATTTTGAGAATCTAAACTATAAATTCTTTTTGAAGAAATGTTTTCATTACAATTCCGTATAAATTCCGCCATATGCAAGTCAAAAACATTTCCTTTGGACAAAAACTATGTGTAACGTACCAGTTAAACTGAAAATGAATATATTTTAATAACTAATCGTAATAGTTTCTTGAATGACACACCGATTGGCGCGCATCTAGTAACGTAACCACAAATGCCATGCGATAGCTAATCAACTACTGCAACTACAACATAGTTTCAAAATACAACCTAAACAAAAGAAAAGCAAAGCAAAGCAAAGAAAACAAAAGAAAATAAATTAAATGTACTGTAACTAACTCCCCCTCAATCTTCGTTGTGTGTGTAAACAGAATACAAAGTGTAAAACATTAAACTGTAAGCTAATCGAAACCGAAAACCAAAAACCAAAAGCAGAGAGTACAGAAAACTTGATTACAACAGCAGCCGGATCAACAATAGCCATAGAATTAAGGGGCGCCCACATCTGACGGTGTATAGGATCTGAAATATCCAGGATCTATCTCCCTGAGATATTGCGTGCATGCTCGCCACAGATCTGGTGCTCAAAATCGACATCTAGGCAGGGTCGGGCGCTCCTCTCTCAGATCTCCACATGACCACGGACCGTAGTCGGGTATATATATCAGCTCAACTGGAGTCCACACACAAACGTGCAGCAAAGTAAATATGTATGTATGAGCGTTCAAACATGTGGCAAACGATATGCGAAACAAACAATTAAACAATATTGTGCAACTTTACATAAGGCATTTATGATTTTATGAAATAAACTGTACTTAAGGATAGATACATCATGAATTTTATTTATTCGAATTGGGATAGGGGTAAAGGGTGTAAAAGGTATAAATAAGTTTCCTAACACGAGTTTCCAGTACAAATTTATAAAATTCATGGTCTCATGTACCAGGGGCACAGAACACAGCAAGAGGATGATTGCTAACCTATTTTATAACAGTTTAGTGCTCTCGCCAGAACTGCCTCTCTGATCAGTATAACAGTTTAGCGATATCGCGAGAAATAGTCTCTCGCACAGCAGTATAACAGTTTAGTGTTCTCGTGAGAACTGTTCTCTCGCGCAGCAGCTCTCGCGAGAGCACTAAACTGTTATGAAATAGGTTAGCAATCATCCTCCTCTTGCGTTCTGAGCACCTGTTATAAAATAGGTTTCTTAATAATCATTGCTGTTTAAATTTTAGCGCCAACCAGCGCTTGAATCTTCAAAAATCATCGATAAAGCCCAGCTATCGATAGTCCACTGGTCGCACGTGTGTTGTGCAATATCGGTTGTTGTTATTATTTATTATTTTCGAGTCCTAAGAAATGCTCCGCCACGGCCTTATCCATGGCCTGGCAAAGAGGATTCGTCCTTCGTCGAGGAGCAAGAGCACTGCCACTCCCGACATCTACGACGTGGTAGTCATCGGCGGCGGACATGCCGGCACCGAGGCTTCTGCGGCTGCTGCTCGCATGGGATCCCGCACGCTGCTGCTCACCCACAAGTTGGATACGATCGGTGAAATGTCCTGTAATCCCTCGTTCGGCGGCATTGGCAAGGGCCACCTGATGCGCGAGGTGGACGCCCTGGACGGCGTGTGCGCCCGCTGCTGCGATGTGTCCGGAGTGCATTACAAGGTGCTGAACAGGCGCCGGGGACCGGCTGTCTGGGGACCCAGGGCCCAGATCGATCGACAGCTGTACAAGAAGGCCGTGCAGGTGGAGCTGGACAGCACACCCAATCTGGAGATCCGTGCGGCTGCGGTGGACAATATTCTCATCGAAGATGAGCAGGAAACACAAAGTAGGCGCTGTGCCGGAGTTCTACTGGCCAATGGAGAGGTGGTGCACAGTCGATCGGTGGTGCTTACCACTGGCACGTTCCTGCGGGCGCACATCAATATCGGATTGGAGGTGCGGCCGGCGGGAAGGATGGGCGATGCTCCAGCGAAAGCCCTGGGTGAGGCCATCGATAGGCTGGGCTTCCGCATGGGTCGCTTAAAAACTGGGACACCTCCGAGGATAGCAAGAAGCAGCATAGATTTTTCGCAACTGCAGAGGCACGATTGTGACAATCCCCCTATGCCTTTCTCCTTCCTCAACAGCGAAGTGTGGCTGCCGGCCAAGGATCAACTGCCCTGCTACCTCACCTACACCACACCGCGGGTCAGCGACATTGTGCGCAACAATCTGCACGTGAACCGCCACGTCACCGAGGAGATAACCGGTCCCCGCTACTGTCCCTCGATTGAGTCGAAAATACTGCGATTTGGAGCCAGAGTTCATCAGGTCTGGCTGGAGCCAGAGGGTCTGGACAGCCCTTTGGTATATCCCCAGGGCATCTCCTGTACGCTGCCCTTCGAGCAGCAAGTGGAGCTGGTCCATGCCATCGAGGGTTTGGAGAAGGCGGAAGTTGTGCAGCCCGGTTACGGCGTGGAGTACGACTTTATAGATCCCCGCGAGCTATACCCCACCCTGGAGACGAAACGTGTGCCGGGCCTCTTTTTCGCTGGACAGATCAATGGAACCACTGGCTACGAAGAGGCGGCCGCCCAGGGAATCATAGCTGGGGCCAATGCAGCTGGAAAAACCCGCCATGACGACGGCAGGCAGTTGACCATAAGTCGGACTGAGGGCTACATAGGCGTACTGATCGATGACCTGACATCCCTGGGCACCAACGAACCCTACCGGATGTTCACCAGCCGGGCAGAGTTCCGGTTGTCCCTCCGGCCGGACAATGCCGACATGCGACTCACGCAAAAGGGCTATGAATTCGGACTGGTATCGCCGCATCGTTATAAACATTTCCAGCAAACCGAGGAGAGATTACGATCCGCCATTGAATCTCTAAGGCAACTCAGGAAGCACACTCACTACTGGCGACAGGCCCTAGATCTGCCCAAGGCAAAGGCTTCGGTTGAAAAAACAGCCTTCGAAATGCTGGGCATTCCCGCGGACAACATCACAATGGATCAGCTCATACGACTTCACCCCAGCGAACTAAGTTGGCTGAGCGGTGATCGGAACCTGGCCGATAGACTGAAGATCGAGGCTCTGTATTCGTTCTTTGTTGAGGAACAGCAGCGAGATGTTGAGGATGTGCGTCGAGAGGAGCGGCTTTCAATACCCTCCGACATTGATTACTTTTCCAAGTCGCTTAGCTTGTCCAACGAGGAGCGACAAAAGCTGACGCTCATTCAGCCACAGACCATCGCTGCTGCCAGTCGCATTCAGGGAGTCACGCCCTCGACGATTGTGAGGTTAATGAAATATGTTAAGAAGGCGGAAGTGGCGAAGGTGTAGGAAACCTCAACGCTGTGTGATGATTTTTACTTGGGAATTTTAGAAGCAGAGACTCAGGGAGGGGACGAAATAACTAACGCTTCAATTGGCAATAAAAATATATGAATACATTATTATAGAAATATATATTCTGTTAATACATTTTATAAGTGTGGAAATAAATGTTTAAATTTAAAGTTGTAAGGTTATCATTAATGGGGTATGAGACCTATATTTTTTAGGTGCTGGCTTAGCCAACACATGGTCTACTTGGCTTAATTTCATTTACTCAAAAAAAAAGTCGACCAGTGTTTCCAATTTGCCCGTGTAACAGGCGAACAGAGAGCAGTAGACCAACGATGCACTTATCTAGGCGGTGACGTCAATCGTTTGCCCTCTTTCTAACTTATTTTATAACAGTTTAGTACTCTCGCGAGAACTGCTGCGCGAGAGAGCAGCTATGGCGAGAGCACTAAACTGTTATAAAATAGGTTACCAATCATCCTCCTGCTACATTCTGATCGCCTGGTACATGGAACCATGCATTTGGTAAATTTGTACTGGGAAACTGGTGTTAGGGAACTTGTTTATACCGAAAAAATAACAACAATTGCCCGCTTCCTGCATTTCGTGTAACAGGCGAACATAGATCAGTAGAGCAGCGATGCACCTATTTATCAAAGCGGTGACGTCAGTTATTTCCTCTCTTTCTAACCTATTTTATAACAGTTTAGTACTCTCGCGAGAACTCTCGCACTAAACTGTTATAAAATAGGTTACCAATCATCCTCCTGCTGCGTTCTGATCGCCTGGTACATGGAACCATGCATTTCGTAAATTTGTACTGGGAAACTCGTATTAGGAAACTTGTTTATGCCGAAAAAATAACAAAAATTGCCCGCTTCTTGCATTTCGTGTAACAGGCGAACATAGATCAGTAGAGCAGCGATGCGGTGACGTCATGCGTTTGCTCTCTTTCTAATCTATTTTATAACAGTTTAGTACTCTCGCGAGTGCACTAAACTGTTATAAAATAGGTTAGCAATCAACCTCCTGCTGCATTCTGATCGCCTGGTACATGGAACCTTGCACTTGGTAAATTTGTACTGGGAACTTCTTTTTGCCCAAAACAATAACAAGAATTGCCCGCTGCCTACATTTCCAGTAACAAAAGACGTTTCTTGCTCGATTATAAATACAAATAGATGTTTTTATTATTTGGTAACATTTCCAATTATTGCTTAATAAGATTGTAATATATATTTTTTCTTCTCTACTAGTAAAAACAACCGATAAACTAATTAAAATCCATCCATTTCTGCCTTTCGCTTGCGCTTTTTAAGCTTTTGCTTTATGTCCGGCGCCTTGCCCCGGATGACGGCCGCCTTCAGTCGCTTCGCTGCCTTCTTGCGCTCCTGCACGCCCGCCTTGCGCTTGGCCGCCCGTTGCGGGTCATGAATCTTCTCCTGGGCCACAACCTTGCGGCGCTCGGCCCGGCGTGCCATCAGCTTGGTCTGCACCAGATTCCTCAGCTTGTCGTACACATCGGCACCGATGCGCTTTCTCAGGCGACTGCCCACGCGGAGTGCCTGCTGTCGCAGTTCGGCATCCACGTTGTGATCCTCCTCGGACATTTCGCGGACCAGGGCCTGGAGGAGAGCGGGTGCCAGGAGGGTGACAGTCTCCACGCTGAGCAGGGTGACGAGGGCTTCTATCAGCGTAAACATGGCAGTGCGCTGAAGTGGGGAATTCATTTTAATAAAATTATGAATAAAGGTTTATAATTATTATACTCACTATGCTGGTGTCGTGCGGCGCCTTGGCCACTTCCTTGTTGATGAGAAAACGGATATTTCGCAGCAGCCAGTTAAGATTTATCTTGTTCACGGGCGGTCCTTCCTCCTCCTTCGCATCCTTCTCCTGCTTCAAACTAAAGGGAACATCCCTTAGCATGTGTCCTACGTATAGAAGAATCTTGGATAGTTCATCGATCATTTCCTGTGCCGTTTCTCCAGGCGTGACCTGGGCGCACAGATCCAACACCAGGGACTTGATATCCCGGGCAGGCTGCGTGTAAATAAAGTCCAGCGTCTTTTCAGTGCCCGCTTCTCGCTTGATGCCCGCCAAATGTTGCCCCACATAGGCGTAGTCGTAGTGGGCCAGGATGTGGGTCAAGAGTTTGGCGGCATTGCAGCGAACCCAGTTGTGATCGTGACCGAGGAGTTTCTGGGAGCCAAAGGCCAGTTCATCCAGCGAATCCGCGAGCTCCTCGTTGCTTAGTAGGGACTCCCCGCAATGCTCAAAGATCTTGATGATACAGTACTGCAGCTGGATGAGCTGATGGTCCACCTTGCGCTGCTGCTGCTCTATCCTAGACTCGGTGTCGTGGCCAGCTAGGAGGAGGTCTTCATCGGGCAGGCGGCTGCCGAATTTCTACAAAAGATTATCATACGTAAGGAAATCAAATAATCACACAGAGAGAGAGTGTGTGATCCTTACCTTCCGCTTCACTTTTGGTTGCAAACTAAACTCATCTGCTTCTTGGAAGCCTGGCGCCCGCACAAATCTCCCCACTGCCTTGGCATAACCCGAGGTCAGGACACCCACCAAAGTGGGCAGCACCACGGGCAATCTCTCGGCGAAGCCCGTCTTCTCCGCCTCCACAAATCTTGAGAGTAGAGCGGCCGCCATCTCCCTGACCCCCGGATTGTGACTGGACTGTGGAGCCGTAAAGAATAGCAGCGTAATGTCCAGCAGCGGCTGCCTTTCCCCCTTGGTGAGACGACCTATTAAGGCCTCCAAAGCGGCAGCAACACTGCGACGACACGCGGGATCCTCGTCGTTGACCAGGCGGGTGCCCAGCGACAGGTACAGGAACTCCGACTGATTCACGAGCAATTGCTGGGGGAACTTGTTGATGATCGAGTGCATGAACTGGATGGCCGACTGGCGGCCGGCGATCTGGCTATAGCACAACTGGACCGACATGAACTTGACCAGCTGGTCCACCTTCTGGCGCAGCGTGTACTCCATGATGTAGGTGAGCAGGATGCCGCGCGACTCGTCCCGCACATAATCCGATGGCGATATAATGGACAAGTCGCCCAGTCGCTTCATCAGGTCGTGCAGGGATCGGGTGTCCACCTTGCGACTTACCAGTGCCTTAAGGAGAGTGAAGACCATGGTCTGGCTGCTGCACTCGCCCTCCTGCAGCTCCTGTTCGACGTGGAGAAGCAGCTGCTCAATCTGCTCGTCGCTGAGCTTGAAGTCCTGGCACTTGCGCAGCAGGGCAACCACTGCCTTGAAGCTAGCCCTCACCAGCTGAGCGTTCTCCTCCTGCCGCGTGGCGCCAAAAGTCGAGAAGTTCTTGAGGATCTCGAACATGCGCTTCACAACGGGATGCAGAGACTCGGCATTGAGTTCGGAGAGCTCGTACTCACCCATCCAGAGGGCCGTGTAGCATTTCAAGGCATAGGTAGTGGTCCTGGCATGGTTGCTACTCAAAGAATCCTTCAGTAGGGGCAGCAGGGGATGCAGGAAGGGCTGATAGTCCATATCCGTGAGCTTTTTTCGCTTCAACACAAAGTGCAGGAGCTCCAGCCCGAACTCGATGAGAATGTGGGCATTGGCCTGGGCATTGGACTTGACTTGCTTGTTACCCGTGACCACACTGCGTCTGCCCGGCGCTGGCTGGATTATAAGGCAGTTGGGTCGCGCCCTCTTCATCAGCGCCTGCTCCTTGTCCGTAAGCTGTCGCTTCTGGGTGCCCGGCAACAGATCACTGATGCTCTCTGACATGGTGCCGTAGATAAAGATCAGCAAACTCTCCCTTGCTATGTGCGTGTTCTCCACCAGGCCGCCGACAATCTTAGCGAAGCACTCTTGGATCTTTTGAGTGACCTTTCGCGAGTGCGACCTGGCCAAGTGCTCTTTGAAGGGCAGCAGCAGGTCCAACAAGCAGTTGTCCCGTATGTGCCGCGAGGCTATGTTCAGGGTTAGATAGCTCTTGGCACTGGGCTTGGCCTCCGGCGTATGGGCCACAATCTTCTCCACCTCCTTCTCAGCGCTCACATCGCCAAAGATATCGTTGAGGGCCACCTCCAGCAGATTTTGCAGGCACTTCTCAATGTGATCCGGCTGGAGATCGCCCTTCAGGGCATCCAGAACGCCATGGAGGGTAACAGAGAGTACATGCACCTGAAAACCGCGGGTGAGCAGCGATTGCAGCTGCTCCAGCAACAGACCCAGGTAGCTGCCGCCAAGCGTGAGCATGATCTTCTTGAGGATGTCGCGGGTAAGCATGCGAACGGATTTCAAGGGGGAGCGCAGGAAGGTGCACACCTTCATGAAGATTCCTGCAAATATTTAAATCATATAAATCGACTTCATGGAACTCTCATCGATCTCGCTCCACCTACCTGGCAGACTGTTGTCCAGCAGTTCCAAGGGCAGCTTCTGCAGCAGTTTCACCATGGCCAGCGCTATGGGCACCTTCTGAATCTCCTCCTCCTCGCGTTCGTAGCTCAGGCGGCGCCGGTTAACCTTGTGCTTGGTGTCGTAGTTGGTCTTCTCGGTGATGGCTCGGTTGAGGGTGGGCAGCAGCACTGTGGTTATCGTGGCCATCACCCGCTTGGCGGCATTGGGAGCTAGCAACTGCGTCCGGGATCGCTCTGGCACGGGTTCGGTCGCCTCCTCTTCTTCAAAGTCTATAAAGTCCGATTGATCTTCGGTTTTCACAGGTTTCTCTTCAGCATCGGCATCCTCTTCAGCTCCTGCAGCTTCTTCAGGCTCTTCCAGCTTCTCCTCCGCCAGCTTTTGCTTGAGCTGAGCGAGTGCAGCCAAGTCCGTTTGCGCCTGCGTCAGATCAAAGTGAAAGGCGTCCAGGATGCGGACCACCAAGCGCACGCACTGCTTCTGCTGGCCCTGGGCATGCCTAAGCTTCTGCAGGTAGTAGCGGAGCGCAGCATGGTACTGTGTCCAGGGCAGGAGTTCACTCATCACGCCCACCGCCTCGATGGCAGCATCCACCAGCGTGTGCTTTCCCGAGTGCTTTTCGCTCAGCAAATACCGAGTGGTCAGTGGGAGCAGGAACTGCGTGAGGGTGCGGGCACAGGGCGGTGACTGTCGCCAAATGCCTCCTGAGATATTAACCAGACGCTGCAGCGCCCGACCATGTCGCTGGGTCTGCAGCTGCAGCATATTCTCAAAGAAATCCACTTCCAGGTCGTGCTTATCCGCCAGGGGCGACAGATCCTTGAGGACCTCGTGGGAGGCCGGGCATTGGCGAGCGAGTTCGCCCAGCAAGCCAATGGCCTCGCTCCTGGCATGCTCGTGCTTCTCGTCCCTCATGGAGCGTTGCAGGAGCGGCAGCAGTGTGTCCTCCAGCCAGAAGTGAGTGTCCTCCTTGACATCCACCCGGAGAGTAATCAGAGGGAGCAGGGGTTTGAGCAGCTCTCCTATGTTTACCCGCATGCCCAGGTCCGAGTCGTGGCGCAGCATGTAGAAGCAGTTGTAGAGCACCAGGACGCCAAGCTGCAGGTCCAGCTTTACGTCCTTCTTCTCCACCGCCTGCTTTAGCTCCGACAGGGCTTCGAGACGTTTGTCATAGTCCGGCTGCTCCAGCCACCGCTTGTCCCAGGCATTCAGGAGCAGCACAATCCTTGCCCACTCCCTCAAAGATCCAGCAGCCGAGGAGAGCTCTGGCCTTAGCTTGGCCTCTTTGTGCAGCCTCTTGGCCATGTCCGCCAAGAGTTCGCACAACAGCTTCCTGGCGGGCAGCACATTGACCTGTTCAAAGAGCGGCGCCAACTGTCGGACATAGTCCTGCGGCCTGGGCACTCTCTTCAGCAGATTGGACAGGGTAGTGACCAGTTGGACCACTGTCTCCGGCCCTGCGGAAGCTGCCTGCTTGGTGAAGATGGGCAGGAGCACATTGAGCAACAGCTCACAGGTGGCTGGCTCCTCCACATGCGAGGTGATCAGCGTCAGAATGTTCAGCTCACGTTTGTCCAGCGTCTGTCTGCCGGCCTTCTTGTGGCGCCAAGTATTCTGCAGCTGCTGCAGGATAGCAGGAATGTGAGGATGGACGATGGCCAGGGCCACGACTCCGAACTCCTCGCTGGCAGCCGCTTCCAGTAGCTGCTCCACCAGTGTCATCAGCGAACGCTTCACCACTGGCTTGGCCTTGTCGTTCAGCAGCAAGGCCATCAGGTGATGCATTATGTTGGGCTCATCCGCGGCAGGACTCCGGCTAAGCCACTTCTGGTAGCGCGGTTCCCCGCCCCACAGGAGCAGCAGCTTCAGCATGGGCGTGGGCGTATGTATAGAGTCCTGGGGTAGGCGTGCCAGTCCCGGCCAAAGGTAAACCTCGCAAACGGCATTCATCTCTGGCTCTTGCCACAACTCCTCCATATCCACCAGCTGGCCAAAGTAGTTGACCAGCGTCTGCAGGCCCGCATGCTTCACATTCTTGTAGGCAGCCACCAGTTTTCCCTCCCCTTTGATGACCTCGTGTGCCACGCTGCCCACGAGCAGCAGCAACTTCAGAACGTAGCCCTGGAAGGTGGCCGTCAGCTTGCCAGCGAACTCCTTGCGTATGAGCTCGAGGAGATTGACGATCCTTTGCAACTGCCTGGCTGCAATCACCGCCGAAGGATCGTAGGAGTCACGAACATACTTGGGTAGCTCTTCGAATGTCTGATTTGTGTAGGCGGCAAACTTCCCAAATGCCATTTGCAGGAAGTCCATGATCTCTGACTCCTCCAGTTGCCCGAGAAACCGCAGAATCAGTGTCTTTCGCAGCTGGGCACTCAGCTGCTTCTGCACGCCCTTTGTTAGCATCTTGCCATAGAGCACACGCAGCATGAAGGGCATCAGTTCCGTTCTCTGCTGGGCTGGAACACTGGCCAGATCGAATCCTGTTAGTGTCGTCTTGAACTTGGCTTCGTCGATGAGACCCGTCAGCTGCTCCTTTTGCTGCACCAGAGCCGCTGGCTGCTTGTACGCCGCCAGGCAGTCCAGGGCCAGTTGCTGGAGCTGGGCATTGGGACCGGCTAAAAGTTCCAGGTAGAACTCGTGCATTTCCGCCTGCCGATGCAGGGCCTTGGGATTGGGCTGGGATACAAAGCAGGCCAGCTTCAGCTGGAGAGTTTGCAATATGAACTTGGCATGGGAATTGTGGGTTCTTCTTTTCTTTCTTGTTCGTTTGTCGGTCTTGTTTTCCTCCTCTCCCTCGTCATCCTCGTCATCAGCTAGGGACTCAATCAATTGTTGGTCACCGGTTGCCTCGTTTACATTCCAGGTGTGTTCGGATTTCTCCAACTGCGCGCGGTACTCTTGCTCCACAAATTGCAGAAATAAACGCACCAAATCGGCATTCTTCACCTCGGTCAGGGCGCCCAATTTGGGCAGACTTTGCCAGAGCAACTGCCGGTAGTTATGCGCCTGCTGGAGGCTGAGCTGTTGCTCCTCTGCCAGGGGAAGTAGCAAGGTTAAGGCGGCGGAATTGTAGCTCCTTCGTTGCGGATCCTGCAGTATGGTCACCTCCCTCTTGTAGTCTATGCAGGCCACCGTCTCCACCAACTTGGACTTGAACAGAGTCCAGAACTCCTCTGTTGTCATGGTCTTGACGTAGGCAGCCAGGAGCTGCTGCACTGGAGCCCACACAAATTTGAAGTTGTTGTAGAGCAGGCCGAGTAGGAGGCTCACGGCGTGCTCCTTAAAATGCGGATGCAGCGAGAATTGCTTAAACTGGGCGGCGGCGGGTTCTAGCTGCTGCAGCTGGAGCAGCAGCTCGCGGTAGTTGTGGACGGTGGGTTCTTTGCTGGCGGCGGCGTAGAAGTAGGAATACGGATTCGGTTTCAGGGCACTGCTCACCACATCCAGGCACTGGGCAGCTAAGCGTCGATACTGGGATTGGGGTTGACTCAAGAGACTCGATACGGCGGAGAGTAGGTCTTCCGATGGCGAAAGCTCACTTTTGGGGCTCTCTAGGAGTAGCAGTTGCAGGCAGGCCAAGGCCCGGATGTCCTGACTTAGCAGCGGGATGAGGTACGCCTTGATTTTAAGGCGCAGCTCCTTGCTGAGCTTGAACTTGAGCAGGGCATGCGTTTGAAGCAGGAGTAGAAGCAGTGTAAAGTCCTTTTCTCCTTCCTGCAAGCGCTGCTCGATGACAGATTGCAGAACCTGGTCCAAGGCCTGCTTGCCGAAGCCCCTTAGGTGAGGCGCCAGCACCAGCAGCAGCAGGTGATCCTCTTCATTCACATTTAACTTTAGCAGCTCCTTTTCCAAGCTCTTAATGGTCTCCTTCTGCTTCAGCGGCAGGGGATACACCTCCCACTGGGCTAGGGAGTTGGCGTCCACCTGCAGTGGCCTCTTGTGCTGGACAACGCGGGCTAGTAGCTCCAAGGCTCTCGCTTGCCGCTGCTCCTCGTAGTAGGCAATGACGTGGGGCAGAACCAGGATCTCAAACTGCTGATAGTCCAGCAGCTGCAGGATGGATTCCTCGTACACGGACACATTCCCCCGACTGATGCTCAGAAGCTTCTGTAGCAGCCGACTGGCGTCCAGCTGCGTGAGTTGCGCGTACTGGGCCTTCAGCAGATGCGTGACCAGCGTGGTTAGAGGATGCAGCGGCTCAACTCCCCGTTCCAGGAGCTTCAGCAGAGTGGCCACCACCAGCGGCATCTCGGAGACGTAGCGTCCATCCTTGTGGGTGACCAGGGGCAGCATCAGATCAATCAGGCGCGACACATCCGCGCTCTCCTTGCTGGTAGCAGCGGAGCAGAGGCCCTGCCACAGGACGGGGCTCTGGTCCGAGCGCAAAAAGTTCAGCAGCAGGCCCATGGAATACTCCACAATGTCACCCAAGAGCTCTGTCTGGGCTTTGGTGTGAACCGAGGCACTGTTGACGAGCACCTCCAGGACATGGGCGAAGATCTCGGCCGCCGAGTTGTGCAGCTGTCCGTTGACGCCGCGCAGGATCTCGTAGATGAGCCGGCCACAGCCATGGACACTCTCCACCTGCTCCCGCAGCACGGTCTGGAGGACATAGGCCAAAAAGCGTGGGAAATCACGGACGTCGCGGGCTATGTAGGCAAAGCATTCCACGGCAAAGTTGGTCACATGCTCGGCATAGTGCTGCTCGTCCAGCAGCGGCAGAATGGCATTGAAGACCACGCCAATGTTGCGCTTCAGATACGGTTTGAGGGTCTTGAACAAATGCGCCAGGCAGATTAGCGTCCATTCCAGCTGCTCGGCATCCTGGGTGTTCAGCAGACAGATCAGGCGGTCCAGGACGCGCTGGAAATACGGATAGAACTCCTCGCGCAGATCGCGGGCGAGCACGTAGAGCAGCTCCAGGAGCGGCTGCTGCGACAGATTCGTGGCCGTGACCAGGCGCTCCAGCAGCAGGTCCACCACAAAATCCTTCTGGTGCAGCAGCTGCGGCAGGGTTACAATCTTCCGGCATCGCTTGCTAAAGTAGTTGTACTCCTCCGTGAGATTGAGCACGTTCCATTTCTGGAGCGTCTGCTGGAAGTAGGTGGCGTTCTCCTCCTCGTCGAGCTCCTCGTTGCGGTGCCCAATGTGGTAGAGGGCCAAGTGCCGCAGATCGATCTCATTGACACGGTCGCCAAATGATTTGAACTGCGCCGGAGAGATGAATAAAGAGTGTAGAGTGGGGTGCTCCGCCCGGCAACTTGAGACTTCTTCGGACACTTACCCGAAATGTGTTCGTGTCTTTCGTCTTTTCCGCTAAGGACGCCATTTCGCTGTTTCCCTAACACGCTTGTGGATCACTTCATTGGCTTTTAGCCGGTTTATTTTGTGGAAAACACACTTTTGTTTACGGGAACTCGCGTTTTTTTTCGTTCAAATGCAACACGTGCAGACCATGTTTACGCACTAGTATCGATAGTTCGATGGCGATGACAACGATAACAACTACTGAAAACATATGTTTTGTGGTGTTTCTCAACACTTGATATCAAAATATCGATAGTTATGAACATCGATAGAAGTTATGGAGGAATATTTAAATTATTAAAAGCTATAATAGATAACAAAAATCCATTTTATTTTATTTACATGTATTTATCGGTTACTTTTACTTGATTTTAATACAAAAAACATAAAGAGACTTCACTTGATATGGCACAATATATAAAATATTCCAGATTTTAGGCAGATTCCTGGGCCTGCAGGTAGTTGAAAACAGTGCCGCGCTCCACGAAACGTTTGCTGCTCTCCTGGTCACCACCTTCGCCCGTGTTGGAGGTATCTCCGCTGGGTCCGAAGCCTCCTCCTCCTGGGGTTTTCATGGCAAAAGTATCC
The DNA here is from genome assembly GCA_018904695.1 of Drosophila parvula. Taxonomy (NCBI): domain Eukaryota; kingdom Metazoa; phylum Arthropoda; class Insecta; order Diptera; family Drosophilidae; genus Drosophila; species Drosophila parvula. Next base: position 83,409 of record JAEIIG010031923.1, read on the forward strand.
TGAAATACCACTTTGAGTACACGCGAAACAAACTTTATATTTATTTATGAACTTACCCCCGCTTCCACATCGATGCAGGTCTTGCCCGCCAAGGCAATCACCCTGCCATCTCGCTTCACCACCAGATTGCGTCCACTCTTGCCCGATTCTCCGCCTGCCAATCCATAGGGCTGGAGGGTGCGCCTCTCCGTTAGAACGGACAGTGTGACGGGTTTGCGGAAGAGTAGATCCCGCTCCACGCCCTCGCCTCCATTGAACTGTCCCCGTCCGCCGGAGCCATCGGTGCGCAGGCAGAACCGCTTCAGGATCATGGGATATCGCAGCTCCAGGATCTCTGGATCGGTGATGCGGGTGTTTGTCATGTGCGTGTGCACTCCGCCAGCTCCATGCCAGCCGGGTCCTGCCCCGGCACCGCCAGCCACGGTCTCATAGTATCCCCAGGTCTCGTCTCCAATCGTTATGTTGTTCATGCATCCCTGGGAGGCGGCACAGACTCCAAAGGCCTTCAGCACGGTGTCCACGATGCGCTGCGAGGTCTGCACATTGCCGCCAACGACGGCGGCTCCCTCGGACGGGTCCAGGATAGAGTTCTTCGGAATAATCACCTGGATGGGGGCCAGGCAGCCCTGGTTGAGGGGCACATCATGGCCCACCATGCAGCGCAGGCAGTAGATCAGCGCAGACAGCGTGATTGCTCGCGGAGCATTACAGTTGCCCCAAACCTCGACGCCGGATCCGGTGAAGTCGCACAGCGCCGAGCCCAGCTCAGCATCGATGGTCACCTTGAGGGCGATGGGAGAGCCATCGTCCATAAACTCCCGCGCCTCCAGCACAGTAGACCCTGTGCGGGCCAGCGTGTCGCGTCCAATTTGACGCAACATATCCCGAACTGCCAGCTCGGCGTTCTTCTGGATGTGCGACATGTACGCCTGGACCACATCCAAGCCGTAGCTGTCGATCAGTTCCGCCACCAGTTGAATGCCCTTGTGGTTGGCGGCTATCTGAGCCTTCAGATCCGACAGATTGTCGCTGAGGTTCCTGGTGCCCACGGCTCCCTTGGCGGCTGTCGGCGTGGTAAGCCGTTCGATGATCTGCTGCTCCTGGAACAGTCCGTTCTCCACGATCAGGAAGCTCTTGAAGGCGGCTCCCTCTTGGGCCAGCGAGGTGGAATGCGGCGGCATGGAGCCCGGCGTGATGCCGCCAATGTCGGCATGGTGACCCCGGGAGGCCACGAAGAACACGGGACGCGGATGAGTCCTGCGAAATGAGATTTTGGTAATATTTTTATTATAAAAGATGACCCCGAACTCACTCATAAAACACCGGCGTAATAACCGTCAAATCGGGCAGATGGGAGCCTCCAGCCGAAGGATGATTGGCGAGGATAACATCGCCATTCTTCAGGGTCTCTCCCCGCACTTTCAATTGATACTGAACGGTCTCCTGCATGGCTCCCAGATGGACGGGAATGTGGGGAGCATTGCTCACCAGGCCGCCATCCGGGCCGAAGAGAGCACACGAGAAGTCCAGGCGCTCCTTGATGTTGGTGGAGATCGAGGTACGCTGGAGTACTCTACCCATCTGCTCGGCAATGCTCATGAACCGGTGGCTGAAGATGCTCAGATGCACGGGATCCAACTCGGCATTAATGCCGTGCTTCCCACCAGTCTTCACGTCTATGATTAGGTCCCCGAAGGAAGTAATCTGGACGCCGCATTCCGGTTCCACGACGATCGTGGAGAGCTGATCGATCAGCACGGCGGGCCCGGTGATCTTGTGACCGGCCAGCAGATTCTTGGTCAGGTAAATGGGTGCATCAAAGCCGCCCTGGTCGAAGTGGACTCGCGTGGTACCCTCGGCTGGCGGCGTTGCTTCCGAGGCATTCTTAACCTTCGCCTCCGGTGGCGTCTCGTTCTTGCCCAGCCCTCGAATTCTGATGTCATCCACAATGATTCGTCTGTTCTGCAGGACGAACCCAAACTCCGTGCGATAGCGTTCGAGGAAAGTGGCATGGAAGTCACCATAGGCCGCCAACAGAGGAGACGAGGCCGTGGATTGCTTTCCTCTTGCTGTGGGAGCAACCATCAGGGCGCCATCGGTGCCCTCGTAGCGCAGGTGGAGGAAGGGTTCCAGTTCGATTTTACGGAATCCCTGGTCGGCCAACTTGGCGTGGCATTGCTGGGACAACGCGTCCAAGCGCTCCTTCAGCTGCTGGGCATTCGTATCGCTGAACTCCAGACCACTAGGCTCCTGCAGCTCCTGAACAACGTCGGCCAGAGCCATGCCATAGGCGGATAGGATTCCGGCGTACTTGTGCACTACAACCTGGGGGGATCACAGGAAAATAGATATTAAAACATACAAAATATACCCAAGAGTTTACTTTACCTTGGCAATTCCTAGATTACGAGCAATGGCGCAGGCATGTTGGCCACCAGCTCCTCCAAAGCAGGACAGCACATGGTTGGCTGTGTCCAGTCCTCGCGACTGCGTTAGGGCCCGAATGGGCCTGCACATCGTCTCGTTGGCCACTCGAATGAAGCCAAGAGCCACTTGCTCGATGCTCAGCACTCGATCATCGCCAGAAGCCTTCAGATGAGCATTGATTTCCGCCTGCAGCTGCACAAACTTGCTCCTGGCTATCTCATGGTCCAGCGGCTCGTTCTCCTTCGGTCCAAAGATCTTGGGGAAGTACTGGGGCAGAATGCTTCCCAGTATTAGATTGGCATCCGTGACGGTCAGTGGTCCTCCCTTCTTGTAGCAAGCGGGTCCGGGATGCGAGCCAGCTGACTCCGGACCAACCACAAATATACCCGATCGGAAGAATAACCGTGATCCACCGCCAGCAGCCACCGTGTTAATATCCAACTGTGGCGCCTGGATGGTCACCCCAGCCGTGGTGCTCTCGATCACATGCTCATAGCTGCCGGCATAGCGAGACACGTCTGTGGATGTGCCACCCATGTCGAAGCCAATGAGAGGGAGCTCCGTTTCCCGGGCTCCGGTGAGAGCATAGCCCACAACACCGCCGGCAGGTCCCGAGAGTATGGCCCGGGCACCGCGGAAGTTCTCCATGTTGGTCAGGCCGCCATCGGATTGCATGAAGAGGACATCCACTCCCTCCAACTGCTTGTCAAAGCCCGATTTGAAGCTAAGGACGGAAAATGATAGAGTTAGTGGAGGTGTGGGCAATATTTGAGCCACTACTGTACAGAGAGAGTTGTGCTTTTGTTGGTATACCCTCTCCCAGGTCTTAGGGAAAACGGGTATATACTATATAGTGATAAGATACGAGTACAGCCAATTAACCTGCACTATACAAGCTTTTATATTTAAAATAACTAAGGGAACTCTAGTTTTTATTTGAGGTAATCGAGTTTTAACAATAAAAAGTATAAATCTTCGTATAGACCCTTAATTTATAGCTCTGTTTTCTTCTATTAAAAGCTAAAATGATAAGTTTACCTCCTAAGATCTACCTTATATTAGCTTTACTTAATTTTTGACCTAGTTGTAAGTCTCCAAATCACTACCAGGTATCCACAAGTCGAGACAATCTAACCCAGAATTTACACTAGCGGTTCTCACTGTGTTTACGTTACGTAACCCTCAGAGGGATCTCAGCTTTGGATGTTTGTTTTGTTTGGCATTATTCAGCTGTTAAGTCAGATAGCGGGCTTATCTTTATAATATGTCTCGTCGCCGCAAGAGAAACTTGTTTGGTCTCCGAAAAAGAGCTGGGTCACTTGGCTAATTTACAAACCAGAGATTAGATGCACTCACCTGGCCAGGTAGCGATCCACATGGGGCGTTAGGTAGGCCTCCGCACAGGCTGTATAGCCGCGAGCCACCACCCTGCACATGGGCATGGCTTCGTGGGAGAGCGTGACGTGGCTGAAGCCCAACTCCCGGGCAATGGCTCCCACACGTAGCTCGTGCTCCGGACAGGCATAGCTGTGGGCCAGCACCACCGCCACCGAGGAGACGCCCTGCTCACGGGCAGAGGAGAGGGAGGAACGTAGAGCCAACTCATCAACTGGACGAACTTCCAGGTACTTGGTGCCTGCCACTCCCTCCAGCACCTTCCATCGTTGTTCTACGAATAATTAATTGGTATTCCATGATGCGAACCGAGGCGGAGATGCACTTACCCAGCTCACAGCGCTCCGGCTGCTGGGGAACAATGCGGCAGTCCACCTCCACCACAGATTGATAGAGATTTGCAGGCTTTCGGATATTCAAATCGAAGATCTTGGGCCTCGCCTGGTTACCAATGTACAGGAGATCCCTGAAGCCAGTGTTGACCACCAAAACCACGGGATCGCCCTTGCGCTCGAGCAGGGCATTAGTGGCCACCGTTGTGCCCATGCGAACCCATCCAATCTTCGAGGTATCCACCAAGCCACTCGGTGCCAAATCCTCGCCGGTCTCCTCCTTCAGAATGCGTCGAATGCCTTCGCGCGGTGCGTCGCTGTACCGCTCCGGATCCTCGGAGAGCAGCTTCATGGTGCGCACCTTGCCGCCGGGACAGATGCAGAGAACGTCGGTGAAGGTGCCGCCGCGATCGATGGCAAAGCAGTATTTATTCCCGGACATTGTGTTTTTGTTTAGCTTTTAAGATCCGAGCGGGAGAGGTTGAAAAAGTAGACTGAGTGGCTGCCAGTGCCGGAGGCAGTATATATACAGGTGGTTCTCAATCGGTTCTCCCGAAAGCTCTTTGCTTTCTAGAAAGCTCTCTCCTTCTAGAAAGCTTTCATGACTAAAGAGAGAGAGAGAGCGAGAGTCGTGATCAGCAGCTGATTAAGGTTCTCTGCTCCCAGTTTTGTACATAAAGTGTTTTTTTTATATTAAAACTATAAACACAAATTTCTAACTATAATGCTGGCTAACCTCGACAAGATACACTAGATTCTAAAGCTTTTAATAGTGGTTCTGGAGATAGACCTTAAAAAAAGCAATAAGACAAACAATTATTAAATAAATTATCAAATTGGGTTCACTAGTTTTTAGAAATATTATCAGCTATGAACACATTAAAACTAAATCTTCAAATTTTGATAATTTTTCTACACGATATACATATAATATGTATGTACATACATATATACATATTATATATGGATATAGACTTTGTGATAAATTTCTTCTAGAAGGCTTGCTTGAAAAAGGTACAGTTACAGCTAGCTAATGTTTCACTGCAAATCCCTTCCAATTAGACAATTCCTTTGGGAGTAATCCCCCCAAACAGCTGCTCCAACAGCTGATCTCTCCCCAGCTGACTTCGCAGCCCCGGCTAACTCGAAGAAAACATAAACAGAGAGCCAGAGAGCACTTAACTCTATGTTGGTATTGGTTAATGGCGGCAGAATCACACCGATAGAGAAAGTTCGAGTACGAGAGTGCGTTGGTGTTGGTGATTGACCGCCATTCACGCACACTACAATAGATCAGCCATCTCTCCCGTTCACGTACACGAAACGAGCCTCCAGTTAGAGAAAAGAGCGTCTGATCTAGTGAGACTGTGTGGGTGCTTCTCTACGGAATTTGAAAATTATAGAAGATTGGCTCTCAATGGATGGCTCGGATGTAAAGAACAGTCAATCAGAAGACAGTTTTAAGAAAATGCAAACAAAGCCAGTCGTTTTTTCATGTTGTTCAAGTACAGTCAAAGAATTTCATAAGAAATCTTCTGTAGTTACAAAATGAAATCTAAAACGCAGAAAGATCCAAGTTTATTATACACAATTTGTGGTATTTTTTCACAGTTTTCTAGGTTGTTTGTCAATAACAAAATGGAATTTGTAGTCAAGCCGGATAGAAGATTGTTTTGCTGGGGAGAGCGAGAGCAAGTACATACATTGAATAACGCAGAGGGAGAGCGGCAACGTTCTCAGGAGCGAATCGGTTAAGATCGTTCCCTATCTTTATTTACACTATCTCAGATTGCTTTCGCGTGGCCTCTCCCTTTCGTTCTCCACCCCACCAATGGAATCTACTGTCCCGCTTGACTCCAAGTTTAAGTTTGTTATTGAAAAACACAACGGTGAATGGAAAATTACCAGACACTGGGTATAATAAACTGGGATCTTTCTGGGTCTCATTGTTTATTAAATGCCTCTACTGTACTTCAAACACATGTAAATAGCACTGGAAACTAGAACCCCTTACATAGGTGTGCCTGGAAGTCTCCTTCAAATAACCTTCATAAACGCTACACACTTCACACATCGTCTAAATATCCATTATTTTGCTTGAATATCCATTATTATGATCAAATTTCAACAGGGGTCTCGGGTTCCTTTTCTGTAGACTGTCTTCTGGTTTCTGATTGAGTGTTCTGTCCACCCGACGATCGAAACCCACTGTTTCAATCCGTGTGATCCACTGAGAGCCCCACTTTTATAGTGTGCGAATCTTGAAGAGAAACACGCACACAGTCTCACTAATTCAGACGCTCTATTCTCCAATTGGAGGCTCGTTTCATGTATGTGAACGGGAGAGGCGGCCGATCTATGTTGGTGTGCGTAGATGGCGGCTCCTCACCAACACCAACGCACTGTGCGCCGCTCTCTCGTGCTCGGACTTTCGCTGTCGGTGTGATTGTTCTACCAATACTAGCATAAAGTCAAGTGCTCTCTGGCTCTCTGTTTATGTTTGCTACGAAGAGATCTGGGAGGAGATCAGCTGTATGATCAACTGTTTGGGGATAACTCCCAAAGGAATTGTCTAATTCGAAGCGTTTTTATAGGAAATCATACAGACAGAACTGTACTTTTTTCAGACAAACCTTCTAGAAGCATTTCATCACAAAGTTTAGAGTTAGGCGAGGCCAGCTGCCTAGAAACACAAAAATGGCCTCATCAGGTTCCACTATATGGAGGCACCAAACAAGTCTCACAACAACACAAATGTAGAGACCTTGCCCGAGGTTTCCTCTAACCCCGTCCCAACAGCTAGCTCCCCTCTAGCTGCTGCTTAGAATTATTTATTAATCTATAGACTATATATATAGTAAACACGATAAGGCGCCGCTCCCACTCGGAGACCCGATCCCAACGGGTATAAAAGCCGGTGCCTCGCTCAGTCAGTATTCAGTAAGCAACAAGTGAGCGAGCTAACCACAGCCCAGCTAAAAGTTAATAACTAATAGTAGCCAGTGCTATATCCAAGTATAACCTTTACAAGAAATCTATCAAGATGCGTTTGGGACAGACTGTACCTAACTTCAAGGCCGACACCACCAAGGGCCCCATCAACTTCCACGAGTGGCAGGGCAACCAGTACGTACACCTCATTAAAACCCTCTTAAGGTTTTAGAACTCATTCGATCCCTTACCTTCTCATCAGATGGGTGGTGCTCTTCTCTCATCCCGCCGACTTCACGCCCGTGTGCACCACCGAGCTGGGTCGTATCGCTGTCCACCAGCCCGAGTTCGCCAAGCGGAACACCAAATGCCTGGCGCACTCCGTAGATGCGCTCAACTCGCACGTGGACTGGGTGAACGACATCAAGAGCTACTGCCTGGACATTCCCGGC
>JAEIIG010031929.1:0-30292 GCA_018904695.1 Drosophila parvula
AACTTTTTACTGTATAAAACTTGCTTAAACATTTCCAATAAGTCTTGGATCTTAACGTTAATGATTAGGGATTTATCACTTATGTTCACTACCAAAGAACCTGTATATAAACAGGAGAATCATTGCTTATTACGAACGAAACGAACTTTTGAGAAACAGCTGAGAATATTTCGAAGTATTTGCTGCCAGTTAACAACTAAAAGATAACCTGGCGGCCCGCGAGTCATAGAAAAACTAATTTCGCCGCCGCCACCGACCAAGTATAAATATGACGATGACTCTTGCTGGGGGCTCAGATAGTAGTATGTCTCGCGTTTAGAAATAGAAAACTTGTACACAAAAGCCGGAGTCGAAGACATCGCCATTGCCACATCGCACATCGTCGTCAACGTCCTCGTTGGCGCGGCGCAAAGTAAGCCAAACGTCTTCGTTTTCCTGACCTGAGCCGTTAAAACCTTCGGCAAAAATATATCTTTCGTCGTCGTCTTCGTCTCCGTCTTCGGGTCGTGTCAACCAAGCATCCTTGCCCATGCTCAGTTCTCAAAAATATTAATTTTCTCTCTTTTAACTTGCTCTTAGTTAGCGACTATGTAAGGAAGCTATGAATCGGAATCGAAATTGCCAGTCAAAATATGCTACTAGGTTTGACTGCGAACTTAGACCCAGTTGATAAAAAATCAATTATTCATATTATCTATTCCAGTATATTTTAGTACATACGTTTTTAAATTTAATTCCCGAAATGTTGTTATTAAAAATAGGGAATTAATGAGGATTTTTTTTGTCTGTGTCGAAAATTTTATAAATAACGCAGTTGCGGAACGTCATTTTAGCGTGTATGGCAACTACGTATATTGCAATTATATTTTTAAGAACGTTGTACGCATTATGAAAACATTTACCCAATGGTAGTTGACTATTTGAACCAATCGTTTCGAACAGCTATAAAGTAAATTCGACCGGATTTGTTCAAAGGAAAACAAGGAATCATATTACTAGAAATAGTTGTACATATATGAAAAGACAGACGATTTGACAGTTATCCCAGTTATATTATATGTATGTATATGAACCGGTCGCTTCCTATGATATACGATAAAGTCGTTATTATAGAGTAGTAATAATAGAGCAGATATGTTAAGAAACAGCAAAGTTATTTTGTTATATACTAACTTCTGCGAAAGTAGGATAAGTTTCGAGAGAGACTCAACTACATAACTCCAACCCTAAAAGCCCTGTTGGGTTTAAAGTGGCTGGATACACGGACATGATCTACGGAGCTGTTGGTGCTGACATAGGAAATATCAATAACTTAATGGGGTCAGATATGTCTCCTTCACTAAATTTAATGCAATACCCTTTGCAAGGGTATAATAATAAAAACATAAAGAGCAGAATGTTAAATACATGTTATATGGATTAATAATTAAGTAACTAAGTATTTACCTTGAAACCCGATTTGGATCCTGGAGATAGCTTATGACGATGGAATGCCTTCGTTGAATTGGATGGTACAGAATTGTTTTTAATCCCTAATTACTAACTTTACGTTGTAGATAACTTATTATTTGGTTATTTATTTATAAAGGGTTGCGTTGTGTTATTGAATGTCATTTGAAACATAAGGCCGTAATAAGGCACACTGTTACGGTATTGCGAAATATTTCATTATTCGCCTAAATTTGCGGTGTTACAAATTACAAAATCATTTTTTTCTCATGCGGATTTTTGGTTTTTTTTAAAATAAATTTTACAATCACAATTTGTTACCCGATAACTTCTGCTTATGTTTACGCTGTCTAAATAATGTTTGGCTTTGATTTCTTCGTTCTTTACATGTAATAGCATGCTCAAAATGCTGTGTAGAATAAAACAGTTTCAATAAAAATATGTATTTATAATCAAATCCATCTTCCCTTATATTATTAGTTTACAAGAAATATTTTTTTTTATAAATTTTTTTTAATATATTTTTTATATATATTTTATAGTATACTATTTTACAGATAGTATGATATAGTGGTTGGATATTTTATGGTATTTGTATATGGGTTTTTAATATAGTGTTAATGGGCTTTATTAATCTTTATCTTCTCTATTGTTATTAATTAATTTTATTTTTTCATAATTAGACGCTATGGAAAATTAGTACTAATCATGAGGAGGTTGAGTAGTTGAGTATGGAGGATGTTATATGTGTCAAATGCTAGCTGTAGGGTATGTGGTATTCGTATTCAAAACTGTTTGTTCCGGTGTCAGTGTGTCTTGAGGAAGCATTCAATTGATGTATGTTGTTGCTGTTTGAGAATGACGTTTTACGATTAGTTTTATAGTCGCAGCTTATTTTCCAAAATTCCTATGATGTGATTAGGCCAAGTCAGCTAGTTATTTTGGTAGATAGTTATGTACAAAGGAAATATTTTTATTTCGCAATGCTGAATTATTTTTGAGTTACTTTGTTTTATGTATAATTAATGTACATTCCTTTAGGTTGTGTTGAATTTGTATCCTATATGTGTTTTCCTTTTTTTGTTGTTTTGTACTTTTGATTTCAATTTTGCAACTTTTGATACTGTTGTAATTGTATTCTCTCGTTTCTTTAGTGGAACATATTATTTCTTATGCGTTTGCTTTTTCGTTGGTCGTGGTTTTTTGTTTGGTTAGATTAATTTGGTAGATTTATTTTTAAGAGTTAATTGAACAGTTGATGAGTACACAAATTATAGAGTTAATTGTGTCTTTTCTATTGCTTTTAAAACTGAAAGATGGTTGAGTTGGTTTTGTTGATTGATATTATCTGATTTGCTTTATTTATACGGATATTAGTATTATTAATTCTTTTAAAAATGTTCTTTGGTCTATTGTTTTTGTTAAAATTATGATGATCTGTAAATAAATAATGAGAAAATATTAATTTAAAAGTGAACTATGATTGCGACTGGCTTTTCTTTTCCCATTCTGTAAATGGCAGTTTAGTTATAGTTTTCTTGATCTTTATTTTAGAACCACTATCCACTATAGGGTAACAATATTAATATATATTTATGCACACATTTGATAAATAAAAACGCTGCGCGAGGGTCAGGACGATCCGCAGTCTGCTGTTCTACTCCATGGAATATTGCGTCTGTGAATGCCAAAATGCCGCATCCGAAAAAGTAATTGGAGAATAAAAATCATCATCATCGACTCTACAATACACCTACGTTGTTGTTGCTGCTGTTTGGTAGGCTGTTAACACACGGCAAGAGGAGTGTGGGAGCTACTGGGGACAGGCGGCGGCGGCAACAGCAGCGTTGCCTTATTATAAGATAAAAATGTTGTGTGCGTTAAACAAAAAGCGACAGCGACAGCAACAACAACGGCAAAAGCAGCGGATATGGGATTCAGGTCCTTGCACTCGGACTGAGAGGGGCAGCGCAAGCTTCAGCGCCGGCGCTCTTGGCAACAACTGCAGTTTCAGTGCAATGTCAGTTGCGTTTTTGGAGAAACTGCAACTTGACACTGCCGAAAATACCTTGCGCGATAGTAAACTTAATTTATTATTTATTTATATTGTTTGATATTGTTAATTAATAAATAAGTGTTATTAAAAATCTTACACCTAGACCCACAAATTTAGCTTCCTATAAGAAGTTAGGAAATGCTCACAAGCTCTTCCAATGCGTTATTTATGTGTATGGATCTTGGTTATTGATAAACACAACTTTTCTTTTCGATTTAAGTGTTCGATCTGAATTGTGCAATTCAGGTAAAATCATACATAGGTAGATCACAGTTCGGTAATATTTGTCAGAAACATATTCTTATACACGCAGGGAATGCGCAGAATAAGCTGTTTAAAAGCCCCCATAATGAAACAGTGTAGTTTTATGCATTCATTTTATGGACACTCAAAAAATCGAGTGTGCTTTTTGGTGGAGTCCGTGTAAGATTGTTGTTCATGTTGAACCAAAATAGCTGAATCTTATCTGCTGTAGCAGATATGTCACCCTAAGCTGAAGACATAAGTTTCAAAGATTGTTTTTCTGACTGTAATTGCATTAGCTGGCCCTGACACTGTACCGATATGCCCACAGACCTGGTTCGTTCTTCGTACATTTCAGTGTGTGTGTTGGCGCTAAATATGTCTGACCCATGCCACACGCGTTTCCAGATGCATTTAAATTGCATCATCATCCCTTTGCGCCACCCCGCGAATATGATTACTCTCACACACAGAGCACAGGACACACACACACAACATACGCCAGCAGAAGGCAGGGGCGGCAAGAGTGCACTTTTCGGTTGCATTCTCTTGCGTCTCTCAGAGTTGCATTTCCGTTAGTAACATCCCTTATATATATATGGCTGCGATATGGCAGTGATGACCACTGCAACCACCACCCTAAATGAGCCCCAACCTGCTCGCTGCTCGCAGTCCTGCTGCCCTGTACGGTTGAAACCACAGCCAGGACCCGAGCCATGAGCCTGAGTCCTGGACCTGGTGGTATGCAAATTTGTGCATGATTTAATGTCTACTTCAAGGCCTCTTCACCTCTTCACCGCCTCTCTTCTGCCCCTGCTCCCTTTTAATTTTGGCCCCATCCCTTTTTCGCACACGGGTACAGCTCTATTTGCTGTCTATCTTATGATTATACATTGCACTTTCCTTTGTATGTGTGAAAGAGTGTGTTTGCGAGATCCGAATGCATTTCCAGTGCAGCTTGTAATATTCTATATATAAAACACATATGTACATGCCTTGCATCTCTGGGAGCGGATTACATACGAACCCTTATTGTTTTAAAAATGTGTGTGGATGCAAACTTATGTACATATGTACATATGTACCATTGTGCCTCTGTATTTATACACATACATATGTATAATGTAGGCATAATGCTGTATTGTGGCGGATGTTTATTCGATTTTCTTGAAAGCATATCGACCTCTATCGATTTTCGTTAATTTTTTTTAGTTGCTGGAAACGTCTACATCTAGGGCTGCTACTAAACAAAATAAAACGCTGTTAATTACATCCTTTGGCCCTTCTGAGTTTTACTTGTATTTAAAGCAAATGCATTCATCTTCTTTATTTTAGTAATTTGATCCTTTCTAAGAACAACGTAAATTCCGTAATTCAGAAATCATTAAATATTTTAATAGTTCGGATGACATGGAAATATCTTAAAAACAACAAAGCAAAAATTTGGTGTCTTATTTTCTGGTCACTTTTATGACAGTCATAACATATGGTGGTTTGACATTATGTAGTTAGAAATGGCCTATGGGTCGTATGAGTAATGTATATATTTTTGTTTGCAAATATAAGAAAACCAACCTACTTTAAATATTTAATATTTATGCTGCTCCCAGTTCGGCCTCCGTTCACCTCAACTTACGTGCTGTAGATTCTCATTGTGGACAAGGAATACTTTTAATTATATACTAGTGGATACTAGTGGATCAGAATACCATTTCGTATTTCCCACGTATAATCTCAAGACAATATGGGGTTACTCAGCACTTTTTCTTATATGTAAAGTACGTATAAAGATGTATTAAATTGGGATCCCAATTGAGATACCCAATATCTCGAGTAAGTAAGCTTATATTATAGTCAAGGGACAAGAATGGAAAGGAGTGCGCGCATTGCATTTATTAATACATATGTATATAAGTATTAATTCGATGCATTCGGCTACACAGTCAAAGCTTGAATTGGAATACACATATGTATGTATGTATGTACATATTGTGCTGCTCCAAGCAGTACATGCCAATTATGAGCGTGTGTACATATACATATGTACATACATATGTATATGCGTCTATTTATATATTCGCATCATATGCATATATAAACATACATATGTATGTATGTATATTTATACGCCACAACAGGATATATGTATGTACATATGTAATTATTGAGGTTGGCTCCCTAGGATGTCTATGAAAATACTAGTTAGCAACAACAGTATATACGGTATATGGTGAAACTCGGCTAAAATATGTATGTATATTGTATATGTAGTAATTCGTAAATAGATGTGTATAAAATATATTTGTGTATGTATATAATTTGTTTAAAAGAATTGTATTCTTGATCAGCACAAATACAACTCGATCTTTAACCTACACACATATGTATGTACATATGTATGTATGTTTAGGCAGACATGTCAAAGGTCAGAGCGGTAGCCATTTATGTACGGAATATAGTGAATTTATTTGTCTCATACAAGATTATTTTTTTTAACGGAAACGGCGAGGGAAACAAAAGAAAAGTTTGATAAATATCAAAGGGCTAATGCACCTGAAGATTACACCGTAAGGAACACAGAACAGTATGAGTGCACGGCAATGGACTTAAGCCGGCACAGTACGACTGCTCCGAAGCGGCCAAGGGAGGCTCAGTGGGTTGGAAATGTCGTGATATACTCTTCCTGGACTACCTCAAAGAAGGAAAAACCATTAACAAAGGGTATTACTGTACATTATCGGGGCGATATCGCCGCAAAACGTCCAGAAATGCAGAGGACAGACTTTTTTTTTTGCCAGTTTATGCGCCAGCTCACAAGAAAATGGCTAAAATGAATCATTAAGTGCTCTAATGGCTTTCCTATCTCACCCGTTTTGGCTCCTTCGTACTTTTTTCTTTCCAAACCTGAAAAGATGGCTTATCAATACAAAATTAAGCTCGCGCGAGGACATCATCGACGGCGCGAAGGAGTATTTTGCAGACCTTTCAACATTTTTTTTCAAAATCGATAAAGAAACGACAGCACAAATAATTGATTTTTCTGAACCTCTAACGAAATACTAAATGAGTGCGAATAATAAACACTAACCCAACATACCCACCTACTTATATATTATACATATGTACATATGTACATATGTACATATTTCGATTCAACGGTGCTACTGCCCATTACAAACATATGTATGTATATGTATGTACTCCTTCTACATAAAGTTGATCTAATGCGTTAATGTAATTTGGCTTGCGGAGGAACTGAAGGTAAACAGCTTAGCATGCATAAGTACATATGTATGTATGTATGTGTGCGCTTACATTATATTTAAGTTGTTGCACACTGTACATACATAGATATATACATACATACATATATATTAATACTAGATATACATACATATGTATGTATGTATTTATGAGTGCCGGCACTCTTTTTTGTTTTCTATGGGATGATAATATTCATATGTATGTACATATATTTACATATGTACATACATACATATGTTATGCGTACTCGTTCGATTCTGGTTAAATTAAAACATCACCTATTTTTGAGCGGTAAATCATATAGTCAACGATTAAAAATATATTCAAAATTCGTTTTTCTTGCTTTAGCGTTCTTCAAAATATTTACGAATACATAAATACATACATACATATATATGTATGAATACAATTTGTTTGTGGCCGTAAAGTAGAAAATCAATACTTAGGCATATGATGACAACTCTGTCCAGCCATTTACATACATACATATCACATACATACATATGTACGTGCATAAGTACCCATTGTACGGTTTAGTGAAAATATATACATATTCATACATCAATATTTGGTGTATGCTGTCGAATTCTTATGAGTACCGGTCATTTTAACACAAATACATGGACTATAATTACGTAGGCAAGTACTTCCTACTTGAGGACGTACATATGTATTTAAAAGATACATATTTAACATAACCGGCATGGTTTAATAAGTGAACAGATTGCGTGTGACCATTTCTTTATCTTAAAAATAAGGAGATATGTACTTGCTATTAGTTATTGTTCGGAACCATGGGATAACAATGTAAATGATTTAGCAAAGGGAATGCAGCTCCACTATACATACATACATATGTATATGTATGGTTAACTTGTAAAGTGTTTTGCCATCTCTGCATGCCTGAAGCCGCGAACTCGATTTGTGGTCAGGAAAACAGATGGTTACGCAAGAAAAGGGGTGAATAATAACCATAAAGATATCAAGCAATTCAAAGTAACCTGTTAAATTCATATATATCTTTCTATATACGGTACAAGGGTATGATGACGTATTCCCAGGAGGAATCATATTCGACCACATAAGGCATACAAAGCGTCACCTGGTCATCGATCCTATAAGATCTCAGAGATTTTGTACCTGGAGCAACCAAATTTGGTGAAGAAACTATTTTATGCTGCAAAGCACACAGAAATCATGAAAACCCACACCGAAGCTATATCGTTGAGTGCCGATGTATATATGTATAATAGCCTTGTGGGGGCCTTTTACTTGTATCTGTGTCTGCATCTGTAAACTACACGCATCTGCTTCCGCGACATTCATTTATTCAGAGGAATGGAAAACTTGATGAGAAAGAGTTAACAAAACGATTAAATTATATATCCATGAAAGCGAATTTTGAGTAATATTTAGATTGGTTTGTAAGCAATGATCGAGCGAAACAGACTGTTTTTTTAGTAAGGAAATAATAGGTTCTTGCCTATTTATGTATGGGCTGCAGATGTAAGGTAGCGGCGTTACCAAAGCTAACTGGCAAATGTGAACCGATTGCTTACAATATACATACATACAATAAATACACGACCACACCGGCACGCAGGCGCAAGCGGGAAAACAACCCTTTACGAGGGTTAGGTCCTAGCTCCATTTCGGTCCAGTCGTCTCCTAACCCCCTTCAAAATCCATTTCGCAGGCTGCTTCGAATTTCAGAGGGGACTCGTCATGATGTACCAGATGGCACCGCACCGTTGCCGGTGCAAATTTAGCTCCAGTAAGTAACGGTAATGGTAACGGCAACGGTATATCAGCGATCATACCGCCGAGGGTCGCTCCTGGTCGCTGCTCGCTAATTTATGCATAAAGCGGACGGACAGCTAAAGGCGGAAAAAGAGACAGGGGAAACGAAGGACAAACAAAAAGCAAAAGCAATCACTCTGGCAGGACAGACATACACTCTTATGTAGGTAGGATATGGGTCAGGCGAACTGATGGTTAGATGGACCTCGAAAGTGTTAGAAAGGGTTGGAATATTCGGACACTGATTTTTCTAAACGCTTTTGGTTTCGTCATCATCCCCCGGGACTTACGTAGATCATTTACATATTTTCCAATCAAAATGCACCACAGCCCTTTTAGTTCTGAGTTTCTGGAGTACACTCGTTAATATAAAACAGGTATCATTGCTCAGATAGAATATCCTCTAAACTAATATGACCTGGTGATTTGTATAGCAGTTAAAGGAACTTGCAATCAAAATATGGCTATGCCGTATTCTGCTGGGAGTCTTAACAGAAGCTCAAGGCGAGCATGTCTTAAATGGGTATACATATATTTTTTAAATGTATTATAAACTTTATATAAACAATATATTATATTAATACGTATGCCTGTGGAATTAGGCAAGCTCTAATAAATACGTGAATCTACGTGACTTTTGATATTTCTCAGTCTTAGGAACCTCACGTTTGAATGTGGGAATTTTGGGATTGCGGGACTTTCAAAGGTGCTAGAACCAGACTATGTTCTACGGTAATCTTTAATCTGTAAACCCTTAGTAAACTTACACTGTATAGTAAAAGTATTCTATAGATAGTGGAAGCTTTCATACATGGGCATATTTTTCGTAATCTAAGCTAAAAATAAATAAAAATTACAAATTTAACATACTATTTTACATATATATTTTATTTAACATCAAAACGCTGCCATTTTCTTTTCGCTTGGTGTGGCCATACGCCACAGTATTTCAACAAAGCAGCGCAAAGAAACCATCAACTTACGCCCAACCAACGTCCAGAATATCGCTTGCCCGACCTTCCTTCCACCCTTCTTTTGCAGTTTTAGTTGCCCTTTTTTTTTGTTGTCTTTCATTATTATTTTTTTCTTATATTCCTTCTGAGTTTTTAAATAAATGTTGTCGGCATGGCGCGGCGCGCTTCCTTCCGCAAAAAGAACGGCAAGCAAGCGAACGCTGCTTCCAAGGCCGACTTGATGGATGACGATGCCAGTGCCATGGCAATGGGAATAGGAATATAGTCCTGCATCAGCTTTAAGTAGAGTATAAGGGAGCACCAGGAGGATATTGGGGAAAAAAGAGAGACAACAACTTTTGCGCAAATAAAATGTAATTGAGGGGAGAAAAATACGGCGAAGAAGGCAATGCTGGAAAGAAAGTTGGAAAGGTTCGTTGTTCTGAAGAAAATGAAGGGCTTTTTGCTTGGAGTCCGACCAGGGAGCTCTGGAGTGTGGGTGCGGGTGCGTGTGTTGGTTACACAACACTCCCGTTAATATTAAACCGGACGCGGCCCAGTTTTCTTGTTGGCCCCGCTTTTAAAAACAATTTAAAAATGAAATTCGGGAAGAAGAGTAAGAAAAATAAACAGAAAATGTGGAGGCGGAGGTGGCAAAAAAGAGGAAAAGGAAAGGATACAAGGGAGAGATACAAGAAATTTTACAAATTTCTTCAACTTTTTTTCATTATCTTGTCGTATTTTTGAAACTAAGAATTATTTATAATGGCCGACCACTGTTATTTCCTTGTCTCTTATTTCAGCTTCTGATTTTTTTTCTTATTATACAAGTTTATTATTATTATATTTTCCAAGTTTGATTGTCAGAAAGCAGATAAACACGGTGGAAGAAACTTAGGCCACTTGTCTGGGCACTTACTACTTCCTTAGCGCATTAATTGATCAATTATAAATTTGTTGCGTTAGTAAGAAATTGTACCAAGAAATCAAATAGCCCAATATTATAAGTAAGAACTTGTTATTGGTGCACCTGTCACAATGAGTTAGGCATGCTTTAATGCCTTTAAAATACATATGTATAAATTGACATTTATGTATTATTGTTACTTTTATATAATTATTTGATTGTTTTTTTTTTTTCATTCTTATTAACCATTATTAATTTAGATATTTCCTCTCTAACAACATAAAGGCGAGTTACGCTCCTGATTGTGTTAAGTTGGTGTGGTAAGTGGTAAATGGTTCCATTAACTGAAACATTTAGTAAAGAACAGTCCTTTATTTTTAGTATGTAAAAAATGTAATGCAGACCATTCCGGGTAATATTAAGTTGCTAAACACTCCAAAGCCGTTGAAACAAAATTTTAAATAAGATATATTAGAGATATTTGCCAAGAGACAGATTTTTAGAATTCACTATTAGCCCATAGAATTTGCATTAAAAAAAATTGTTATTCCTTATAAGCTAATTTTCTATTACTTTGTTTAACGTTATTTTTTCCAGCAGAACAGAGCACTGATAAGTACTGATTATATAGGAAAAAACAGAAGCTCAAAAACGTTAGATAGCACTTTGCTATATCTAGAGTGCAGATTGCGCAAATTTCATTGTTTTATTAATGGTATTGTTTGCTTGTGCTTGAATGGTGTTAGATATCACGCAAAGTATAGTTTTCATTTCATGTTCATCTTAAAAGAAAAACTAGATCTCAATAAACATAAGGTTAGCCACCTGAAGCTCAACAAAATTTAAGGAAAGTTCTAAATGTTAAATATTAAATGGATCTAGTATATAAATACTTATCAACATATTTATTTAATAAAATATGCGATATTTGTTTTATCTGAAATGTACTACCCCATTTCCATTTGTTTCACATCTGCCTACGTGACATACACGTCGCGACGTCGACGCCGTAAGAGCGGAAATACTTTTGTTCTCTTTCGTTCGCTCTTAGCAACGCACCGAAATGATGGCATATCCCAAAAATATCCCCTTGATGTGAAAAATATCAGAGGACACCTAGCGGATGGTAGCTGGAAACACCTCCTTCTTTATTAACAACTTTTGAGAAATGGTCCTACTTTTACTTATCAATAAATTTAGGTTAATAATAATACCAAGATAATATTATTCGTTATTCATAGGATATCAATATAAATGCTTTCATACATGACATTTTCTTTGTGTTTTATATGTTCTTTTATGGTCGGATAATCCTCGCTGAAGTAGAACGTTTTTTTCCTCTTAAAAACATGGCTTATAACAATTAAAACGTGGGAGGAAAAATATGAAACTGCAAACGATGGAGAAAAAACTCAGCTAGGGAAAATTTATTGAAATATTGTTAGACCCTCTGTAAACACCTCAGCTCATTAAAAAACATAATTAGTAAGCCTTTTTTCTTAAACTACACAAATAAAAACATAAAAAAAGACTATGATAAGAAAATATGTCCCAAGCAACATGTCCCGAGCGACTATCGTTTTTTAAAAGGAAAACAATTTTGCTTATTGGGGTTTTACAAATGTTGTAAAAACTAAGACCCAATATCAAAACTAAAAAAGTTATATTTTTCATTTTTGCGCTTTCAATGCGGAAAAAATTTCGCGAGCGACATTGTGAATATTCCCATATATTTTAATATATTTCATAAATTCAAACACCATGTACCCAAGGGTATTATAGCTTTGTGCCAAACGAGAATGTACATATGTATGTAACATGCAAAAGGCAGCATCTCTGACCCCATAAGGTATATATGTATGTATGTATATTCCTTATCAGCATCACCAGCCGAGTCGATTTAACCACGTCCATACTAAAAGAGCTGGAGCTACAAAATTTGGTGACAACATATGTATGTATGTGTTGCACGCAGATCAATTTTGTTATAGAATTCAAACAATTCCACCCTCACAAATCATGGAAAAAGAGATTACTAAGCATTTCGTTATAAATTAAATATAGAATACTTCGACTTTTGTGCCCGTTCTATGAAAGTTTGAATTAAATCGGATAATAAAGATCAGAGTTATTAGGAATAACGTTGTAATTTTTAGACTAGTTTTTGTGTTATCGGTATTATTAAATAAAACATTAACAGATCTGTGTTCAGTGCTGCAGAAAATATGACTATTACACAATAGAAAACCATTAATAGAAATTGTTTAATAAATACAAAATAACTTAAAAATGTAAGTAGATAATAATATTAAAAAAAAAAAATTGATTTGGGATTTTCTGGGGTTTGAACGCAGTCATAGCTCGCGCAAATAGACTACGTGCGTAGAACGTAGAACATTGGGCTATATATTATACATATGTTAATGATGCGGAAATTGTCATACCTTATTGTCATACTTCCTTTTGGAATACAAATCAGGAAGACTACAAGAGCACTTACAAAGTAAAAAGGAGTATACTGCGACATAGTGCAAACAAAATAAAACAAAGGGCTATGATTGCGTTATGATTGTCTTCATTGACTTTTTTGACAATGATTGAAAAATATATTTTTCACGTGGTGGTTCGGCGTTTGCTTACCATAGGTTCAGCACCCATGTGGTAAGCGGCAGGGTAAGCACTTACCGTATGGCCATTGGTTAATAGACACCTCCGGCACTGCTGGATTAGCAAACAAAATTTCTAAGTGCTTAATGCAGAGCAATATTCTATCAACGGATTTTCAAACTCACATTAATTGTATAAATGGATAACTTCGAGTTTTTATTGACAGACAATTTCTCCCATCAGTTTCCAAGATTTGAACATTATTGAAGGTGTAAAGTAGTTATACTTATCCCTATAAGAATTATTAGGTAGCCCAACATAAATAATCACGTATAAAATATTTCTGAAATGTAACATACTCGTATTTAATAATCGAACAATGAATGGGAAAATAATACGAAAATCGTTTTGTAAACATATACAAAAATATATAGCGAAAGATAAAGTTATGTTTTACGATTTTAAAAACATATTCTTAATTCTTTCAATAATTTGATTAATAGGTATGACAGACTGAAAGAACGGGAAAATTGTAACTAATAGTTACATTTTTAATCCGCTGAGCATTTTATTTACTTTCTGAATAACAAAGTCGTGAGAGCTCCTGGTACATATTAATAAATCCGGGTAACATTTTTTCAAAAGCGTAAAAAACACAAGGTCGCTAAAAAGGGAACGCAAGAGAGGCAACATAAAAAATGCTATTGGACCGCGCATATTCGCAAGGGATCGAGGGAAGTAATTGCAGCGATTTTCCGACTTTTAAATGACAGTGTTTTTGTAGATTCTTTTCTGATGTTTTTAAGCACGATTTGCGAGGCGTTTCATAAGCAAATACATTATGTGTTGGACAAATATTGTGCGGCGGTGGACGAACCCACAACCGCAGAGGCTTGTAGTCCAGTGGCCAAAAGAGTGCCACAAGTCACGTTAATTAACATGCAGCAAAAAAAAAAAGAATGCTTGGTATGAGAGTTGTGAAGGTCCTGGTCTTGACAAGAAAAAATGCGGACAATGAGCCAGGTTTCTCCTGTTGCTCCAGCTGCCATAAAAAATCGTAAAGTGCGAAAAAGGGGAAATACAAGTGGAAAAAATGTATTCCCATTGCTCTGCTATTTTTTTCGAAAATGCTTTTTTACCGAACGAACAACTCTGTTAAATTGGTGCCGATTAGCTTTTGTTCACGGTTAAGAGTTGACCCCAATCCACGTAAACGATTAACTCGCTTAAAAGAAACGACGATTATTCAATTAGGATTTACATATATGTACATACACAGCACATTGGCGGTATATTGTTTTTAACAGATGTTTTTTTTAGGCCAAAACTGCTAGCATCTTAAGGCTATGCATCTGTGCTAGGTGAACTTTCCTCATATCTAGGATTATCTTTTATACTCCTACGAGTTTTATAAAGTGTCCCAATCACCGACCCCGCAGAACCCAGTCCCAATATTCAAGGCAAGACAAAAGCCGAAAAATCAAAAATAATGGTGGAACAATTTTAATTTTCTTAAGCTAGTGATGTTTCATCTTAAAAAAAATTTCGCTAACGAAATCTTTAACACAATATGTTCTGATAGCTTTTGGCCAAGGTACGATGATGTTAAGTAGTTCGAAGCTAAGAAATAGAAAAGGCGGCTTTTAGGAATAAGTCTTCCCAAGCCAGACTTAAGCTAACAATAGTTTAATCTTATTTTCTATCAGAATGCAAGAGCTCGAAATTCTTTTTCCAGCTGTGTCGGAAAATCCATACTCAAGTCGGAATTAATTTATTTTTTGAGGAATTCAATGATCTAGAATTTCTTTGTGTAAAGCTATCTGTTAAATGTAGTTTCATTTATGTATATTAAATGATTCTATATTCCTTCGTTGTTAGAACTTCCTATTTATTTATCCAGTCAGACTCCAATAGACTTTCGGATAGGGACCATTTAGTAGTTCTAGGTGATTTTAACAGCTATTTGGACTGCTAATAAATTCTTAAATGCTATTTTAACCACAGCACACCATGACGTTATTAATGGCTTGTTCGACATTTGACTGTCTCAAGTCAACCATGTACGAAATTCTTTAGATCGCTTGCTTGCAGTTTGGTCAGGGTTCCGCCACTGACACAGCCTGAAGATCCATATCATCCTACGTTCGATGCGACTATCGATATTGGGACCTATTTTTGAGTGTAGGTCTGATGGGCTAAGCAATTTTATATTTGATTTTAATTCCGTTATACTATCTGTCAATCTTAAACAAGCCTGCTTAGTTTAATAAAAAGTAAACTCGCCTCAAAACATAAAGTCCAACCTCTATTATGTTCTCAATCTGTCTTATCCCGCTATTTAGCGGTTCAGTCTAATTTTACCGTGCCTCACGATCAGTGTTATAAAAACTATCTAACTCGTTGCAGGGTACAATTCTGGCAAGACCCAAACAGTTTCATAGTTTTGTCAACACTAAACGTAGGCCTATTAGACATTTGAAAATATGGCAGTAGACAATAATCAGACAATCGCCGATCTTTTTGCTCAGTTTTTTCTAACTACCTATTCTTCGACATTTGATTCAAACCAGACCTACTCATACAAAATGCCCAAATCGAACCTAATCTTCAGTCCTAGTTTAAACGAAAGTTCTCTTCTTTTGGATCTTCTTGTTTTCGTTAAGCCTGCTTATGAATTCTAGTGAACTCATGTACACAGATGACGTTAAGTTTTGTGTCCAATATAAAGACAGAATGACTTACAAACAGATCTCAATAACTTTCGTGGGGTCGTGTTAATTTATTAAATTTAAAAAGGTTTAAGTGCAAGCTAATGACATTCTCTCGTGTCACTCCCAAGTTTGGGACCTATATGCTGAACGGCTGCTCTATGGAAAGAATCAATCTGGTCGACTATTTGGGGGTCCGCCTAGATCCTAAAATTAATTTTATCGATTATATTTCGTGCATGGCGAATAGCGAATAGAGTGTGCTTGGATTTCGCTGTTGGCGAATAATTCGATGACCCTTGTGTTACAAAGAATTTATACACTTCATTAGTTCGTCCTATTTTGGTTCATCCTGCGTTTGGAATCCACAATATGATGTCCACAGAAAAAGCATCGAATCAGTTAAAAAAAAACCGGGATTCAGACCGAAGGTTACCCTCCTTTACTAGTAAACTTCTGCTAATTATCTTACCATCCTTACCGTAGAAATATGCTAGGTATTACCTTCATCTATAACCTAATCCGTTGTGACGTGGAGAGTATTGACCTGATAGGTCAACTCAATTTCCAAGAACCGAGTAAAATTACTAGATCATATTTATCTTCAGTGTTGCGCCACTGTAAAACATAGTATGAAATGCGCAAACCCTTTAAATTAAATCTTTAATATTAACCAACTGTGTTGCAATGAAATATTCAAGCAGCACGCCAATACATTCTCCTATCGCGCCTACTAGTACCTAACCCTATCAAGCACGTGCTTGGCAAGGGCCACTTGAGGGTACTGACCGTAGTGCATTAGAGTGCAAGAAAATATATAACATCATAGCATAATATGGTAACATAACAGCAATTATAAATAATAACTTTTTATTTACAATGCTGAACGAAATATGGCATTTATTTGACTGGTACGGTAAATTATTTGTGAAGAAATTACGTCCTTTACCGCAATTTTGTCCAAAAATCTTCTTTTCGTGAACAAAATTAACAACCTAGTCGATTTATCTATTCCCGTTTGTCTATTCGTATGAGATAAACATATGTCGGATCGGACCGGATTGGACGGACATATCTTCAATATGAACAATCGCAATAGGAAAAAATATTAAATATTTCCTATTTTTTAACATATTTCCCACTTTGTCAAGGTATTGTAATCGTTTACGATTTCTTAATGTACATGAAAATCAAGAAAAAATCACACAATTTTAGTTAGCACCAGCCTATTTCCTTGTACCCTATGGTAACGGGTTACAAAAATGACGCAGCTGAATCGGCTTTTATACTCTTGCAAGGTACATATTAAAAATTTTTTGGGCAGAAGAACGGGAACTCAGTTGCCAGACCCATTTGCACATTCTTGATCAGTATCACCAGAAGAGTCGCCATGTCCGTCTGACTGGCCGTTACTAAGCAAAATAGTCTTATTTTTATGGCAGTTAGAATATATGTTGGAACGGCCAAAATCTGACAATATCTTTCAGCTGCCATACACGATATTTGTTGTTATAGATATCAGATTAAAATTTAATATGCTATCCTTTAATTGAGTTTAAAGAAATATTTTAAATTTCATGTAAAATGGATTAGCCATTTTAGCCGATTTTCTAGTATTATATTATTATATTCTATTATTAGCTTCTGAATTTTTTCAGTCCTATTGCAAACTGAAAGGATATACAAACTTAGATTTTTTGTGTTATAAGGATTTACTTTTTTTTAGAATAATAATTTTGTAACACAATTGTTTTAAGGAGCCTTTGGAAGATGATCCCTTTAAGAGCTGGGCGTGTTATTTGAAACTGATTTAATGCACAAAGCTTTGGGCACCGGTTATTCTAATGTCGAACACACGCCTGTAGCTTTCTTACTAATAGTTAGTTTTCAAGACTTTTATTATTGTAGTTATTCATTATAACATACTTATAAATAAAAAATGATTTATGGATCCAAAAAATATTGGAATTTTTGAATTGCGAATAAATTTGAGCATTTCATTTGCTCAGCGCCAAAGTCAGCTTTTACATTTCGTAATAACCAATTTATAGTATGGCAGCATGGCTTTGAATTCACAATCAGAGATACAGAATAACTTATTGCGAACTTCATTAACTTAGGACCGTTTTCAACTTTATAGCAGTCCTTTTACGATTTGCCCAGATAAAATTGAAAAAAACGACAAAACTTCTGTAAGAAATTTTAAATATTACTCGGCACTTGTCGTTAATATCGAACTATATTTTTGATATCGTACTATAAGTCGGGGATCGTTGGGTCTTATACGTTGTGTTTCATTTGGACTACTCCAGAAATGAACATAGCACATCCCTGGGACAGTCTTAATTGACAATTGTCTATTTTAAATAATAACAAACATTACTTGTTTGATAGATTTTTTCCATTAAAAACCAAAATGATCAAATCAATGGAAAATGCATGGTATATTGATAATTTCAAGAATGCAATCCGAAAACGTGATGTCGCATAAATCAAATGGAAGGGTTATAAGACAGATTATTTAAGATAGCTAGATAATTTGTTACTAAGAAAATAAGGAATGCTGAATGCGAACATTTGAAACAAAAGTTTGAAAATGGCTTAAACAGTGCAAATTACGTGGGTGAGGTAAGATTAGGAATAGGAAGATGTATACAGATCTCAGATCATCGGGTTGTTGATGTTGAAAAACTTAACAACTAGTTTTCCGAAGTCGACGTAGCTGAATCACCAAATAATATGTACCTAAACACCATTTCAAACCGTAAAAAATAAGTTGTGTTAGTGAGGATATTTGCCAACAACTTGACAAATACCTTGCTAAAGTAATGCTTTCTGCACAAATGCTTCGTTTTGCCTGTTACTTCAGGGTTGGTAGTTTATTTATATATCATTTGAATGGAGTTTGGATTAAGATGATTGATGTGTAGTTTGACGCGTACTTAAGCCAATAACACAACACCAACTTATATTTTTTAAATGTTAATTTCCTCTCTGATTTCTCCTGAACTAATCCGTTTTGATCAATTTTAATATCCGATTGGACTAAATACAAATGTGGCTATGAGCATGTTGTGCAATACCCAAATACATTCAAGAAAAACTACAGCAAAGAAATATGTATGACAAAAACAAACTGACCAGTTGAACGGCGACCGATGTGTCTTGGACTCTAACTCTTATAATGCAAGAAAATACAATGTCCTGAGTAATTCGTAATACCTAGATGTCTAACTGGTTTTACTTCTGGGAATGAAAACCTGTTTTAGCACATCCCCAGTTGGTCTCTCTTGAAATTGCAGAATAATAGATCTAAGCTGACCAGAGCACAAACTTTAAATCGCAGCCGGCTCTAGCGGTCAGTTGTCCCTTTTCCGTGATTTTTCAACCCCTTTTTTTTTTCAATTTTTCTCGATTTTATGTACTTTTTAGGCCGTTTCAAACTTATTTGCATATTTTTTTTAAATTGTTGTAACGACCGAAACTGGACACCAGACCCTGATCCATTTTTAATATTATGTTTTTTGCTAACATCTGGCTGGACTTAACAAATATTTTGTTGCCTTCGGGACTTGAAACACAAAGCATCGGTCGCTTGATTGAATTATTTCTTACAAGTCGACAGTTAAACAACAAACGACAAAAAAACAAAGGAATTTTTAAGTGGACCTTAACCGCCTTTCTTTCAAGAAAAATCCTATTGCACATTATATATTAACTAAAAACACTAGAGGCATAGGGTTATAAATGTTAATGAAATATACAATTAGGGATGTTGCGAAGTGATTCAGATAAACAACACACGCAGAAATTAAGTTTGTTGTGCGATAAAACTAAAACTATATATTTTCCGATATAAAGGGCCGTATTAAAATTTGATAAATGATCATGAATATTTTATTTGTTCGGTCAACCAGCGTGAGTTTCCTGAAATATTTTTATTTGCCTGTGATGAAATATAATTATTTCAACTAAGTCTAGACACACCTCCCAATGCGGATATCTATAATATGACAGCATTGTACACGTATGGTATATTTAACAAATCTGCTAAGTTTTCGAGCTTTTAACATGAACGATTTAAAATAATCGTCGAAGGCCCCCGCAGCCAGTGCTCGCTAATTTAGTAATTTAATCATGGGATAATAAGCTTAATTTGTTAAATAAATAAATAAATTTAAAATAAAACAAGTAAGGAAAGTTTACTTTTTACTTTGGGCGGAGCCCATGTTTTTTATAACCTTTCAGGATAAGCCATTTTGTCCCAATCGTTCCTATGGCTATATGTATATAATAAGCATATATAAAGTAGTTTTGATATCTTTAAAAATAGCGAAGATATGCAATTTGGTTCCGATCGTTCCTATGACAGCTATAAGATAAAATGATCGATTTCTTTTCAATATATGTATGCATATTCAGGAAGGAGAAGGAGAGACATACAGGGGATTGACTCGCCTGGTTATGCTGACCAAGAATATATGTACTTTGTGAGGTCTGAAATGCCTTCTTCTGCGTTGCCACTACCATGATAAAATTGTAATACCCTCTTGAAGCGTATAAAAAGGTATTACGTTTTCCCAGTATTAATACACATGTCGTTCTACCCCTGGGAATCCGTAGTGACCCTGTTCTATAATGTACTCACGGCGCCTGGACTGCCGCCATTTTTGTATTCTGTCAAACTCAACACAAACAACCAACCAAACAATGGCTCACCACCATTCTGATTCTGCTTAGCAAAAAAAGAAATTGTATTTTTTCGTGAGATACCTAGTTTATGTGGGATTTAGTTTAAAAGCAAAACAAGTAGGAAAAGCTAACTTCGGGAGGAGCCGAAGAATATTCAAACTTAGTCCGAGAGTTCCCATAACAGCTATATGATCTTGTATTTGGATATCTTCAAAACTATGTATATTATTATATTATTATATTAAGTATATTAGACTTGACTGGTGATGCTGATGAACTCTATACATATATACTTTTTGAGGTTTCTTAGAAATGTTTTCTATAGGCCCATAGCATAAAACAGTGTGTTTTAAAAGCAGAGCTGGATAGTAATACCACATGGAATCAAACAAACAAAATGCATTTTTTATATTCTTTTTTTATTGTTCTCATTCGTTTAAAATTTAACAAACCTATATTTTTAATTAAATTTAAAATAAAAAAAATAATTAATCTAAAAATTTCCATTGAAGATTTCTTCTTAATATAAGACAGAAAATTTTAAACGGAAAATGTGCCAATTTATTTTAAGCAAACAAAATCTTAAGTAACAACTTCTGAATATAAAACCAAAAATTCTAATAAACTTACAACACTATTATTCGAGATTACTTCTAACGTCTGCTGAATGTAATAGGGACTGATTTGTGATGGAAAGTGTAAAAAATTGTAGACACAAATGAAGTTATACTAAGGGTGAAAAAAATCCCACCTAGAAATAACCGCTTGTTAAAAAATGTAAAAATTTCTTAAATTAAAACAAACAACAGAAATAATACCTTTTGGTATTAAAATAATTATATTTATACAAATAACAATTGGAATTAATTCTAAAAATATGGCCAAACAGCCGTTTAAACCGAAAGACAGACATTCGTACATGGATATTTCGACTCGCCTGGTGATGCTGATCAAGAATATACATATATGTAAATTATATGGTCGGAGATGCCTCCTTCTCTGCAAATATCATGGAAAAATTAGAATACCCTTTGCAGGGGTATAAAAACTAATACCAAGAGTATTTTTCCTTAAGTATAGTCAATATTTCGGGTGTGCACAGCATTACTTACTTACTTTATTTAATATTTATTTAGAATACTAGTTCTAATGAACTAACATATACATACATAATTCGTAACTCCAATAGAAAAAGCAAAAATCACATTTCAAGTTTTTTAACTTCGCAAAATTCATACCGAACATTAAAAATGGACTTGGACTCCTACAACCCCTTTTACCTTAACTTCAGTCTCGGATTGAAAGTGTTGTATTCGTCCCCCTCACACTCCCACTTAAAAAAATCATAAAAACCTGGGAGAGGATGAAGGGAATCCCACGAAATGTATATACATACATACATATGTACATAAGTACATACAAGCAGTATAACTTCCTTTTCTGCTGCTCTCAGACGAACACAAAAATAAGCACATGTGCACGAAGCACGAGTGTGTATGTATGTATATGTAATACATACTTAAAGAAGTGGAGACGTGGATTGCTGGCTGCTTAGTGCTACTTAGGAAATTTACTACAACGCTTTGGTAGTGGTAATGAGGCGCATTACAATATTAGTCAGACCCTACTATGTATGTACATACATATACTAGCTTTAAAGATGTATGTATTCTTATCTTAATAATAATTAATAATAAGAACGCATTTATCTTACTGCGTTACTATTAAACTCTTAACTAATTATTTCGATGTAGAGGGAAAATACTGGGATATGGCTGCCGTATACATACCTCCCGAAGAATTTCCAGTATTGACTCATTTTCTACAGGGATACCACATATATACATACATACATATGTACGCACACCAACCACATTTTCGCGTGCACGATAAGGTGTATGGCAAGATAATGGTGCCGAGTGTGCTTTATACACGCAGGCCTCTGCGCATATCTACACACAAAGCATTTCACTTACATACACACTCAAGGCGCTTCCATTTTTGTTAGCGCCCAAAATACCATAGCTACATTTTTTTTGTTTAAAAATATTTCCCGGAGTTCAACTTTCTTCAGCTTCCGAGCAGCGGTGGTATTTTTTACCCCTCGTTGCCTTTAGTGTTCTCCTTTTTATTCCCTCTTACGACATTTTGGTATATAGAGAGCGAGTATGTGCCTGTGAACGAAGGATGTTTTTTAATGAAAACACAACCCCACACTGAAGTGGCGTCTTGAGTTTCGGTAAAAGGCTCCAAAAAGAAACCGGGGCGATACAACTGTGGTAAAGTTAAGGAAGGGGGATGTGGCAATGCTAATGGAAAAGGGACTGGAGGGTGGCAAATCCTTCGGATAGGAACGGAGATGAAGATGGAGAAGAGAGAGCCTTGCAGCAGTGTCCCTTGGTTTTATATTTTATGTTGAAAGGCATCAACTTACTTGGTTGGCGAAAGGGGAGGAATATATAGGCACGAGGGGTACAAAAAAGGCGAAGTAAGTTTTTGGAAAAATTAAATGAGAACGCTAAGCTTTTTGAGGGAAATAAGATAAAGGAAAATTTTGTGTATAGCCCCGTTTACGGGTGTACATATGTATGTGTATTTGTATGTTTAATATATATGTACATATATTTCGAATGTACAAGCATAAAACGGTGGAAAAGCGTGGTGCGACACACCAAATACGAATACAGATACATATGTACATACATATATGTAAATGTGTATGAATGTCCCGTATATATCGATTTCAGAAGTAAATTACTAACAACAATTCAAAATTAAATTAATCTGATAATATTTCCTGATTTTGTGAAGAATTTTTTATATTTTACATAAGCGCTTAATTACAAGTCTTGCATTTCTCTCTTAAGTGCCGATTACTACTACTTAAAACTAGCTAAAAACTAATGCGTTATATTTATTATTATTATATTTAATATAGCCCTACTTCGCCACGAAAATTGATATCAAAAGTTTTTGGAATTAGAAAATTCAGAAATGATAAATTTTATCTTACTTCGTCAAAAGGTACATTGTTATGTACCAAAGGGGTATAAATTAAAAAGTTGTTTTATATATATTTTTATATTTTTTAATATTTAACATGGGTATAACAGGAGAAATTTAGGCGGTAAACTAAAAAAATTAATTATTTTCCTGCATTTTTTTCTTTTTATTTATACATATATACATTTATATTTATACATACGTATGTATATATGTCTCGACTTTTTTATGTATAGTACCAACAACCATACCGCATTTATTCTACAACATAACTACTACAGACCGACACCCCAAACGGTAAAAGGTTGGTAGAAATTATTTGTTTATGAATTTGTTTACCACCTTTTAACTTTTTTTTGTATAAATTAACGGTAATTAACTATGTTCCTAACCGGTTTCCGACGCATAAATGTAATGTAAAAATATAGAAGTAGCTTTTTTTTTATTAGACAAACATTAAACAATTTCGTATAAGGCATCTTCCCTATTTCGTGAGAGCCTTCTGTTTTATAATTCTCAGTTACTTGCTTTCTCATCGAGATACAAAAAAATTGGTTCTAGTGACTATTCTAAATTTGGTCAGGCGGTTTGACACCTAGTCAGTACATACTTTCTAGGCCATCGGCAGCAGATATAGTTTTCATTATCAACATCCTCTTAATGTCTGCATTTATGTATGTGTCAAATTGATCTTCAGTGCCAACTTTTTGGTTGGATAAAATTAAAACTTTTAATTGGTTGGCATAAAATTCCCCAATTTCCTTGCATTATTCCTGGTTAATAGGCCCACTCATACTTGCCCCAATGTATTGGGCCTAAGACAAATAAAATCCATGCGTAACATCCTAAGTTCGGTTTTAATAACCTGATAGTTTTGTTTAGAATTAAAATCCGTCTTAGCTGATCTTCCAACATATTGATAAGAACCATTTTTACCATAAAAAATACCATTAGATAAATCCGATGTCGCTACGCAAATGGATAGATTATAGATGATGATTATAGATAGATGATGAATAGTTCAGTGTATTTGGTACCATTAAAGCTTTAAATCCGAAAACATTTTCCACATCCGTGCATGTCCTTTTAATATAAGCGATAAATTTATGATTTATCCACCTGACTTAGGTGTATTATGGTTTTTACGGCCTATTTATATTTTAATGAAATGATTTAAAAATTCATTTAAAATATAACTCCAAGTACTTATAATTGATTTAATGAACAGAAATGAGTAGAAATGAAAACAACATTAAATTAAACTTAAGCTACTTAGTTCAATCAATTGCGAACAAATAAGGAAAAAGAAGAATACAAAAATATTACACACAACAAAATTTCAACGTGAAAGAGGAGGTATTTTATTATTTTAATAACCTCTGTACATATTAGTATATTAAGGGTTTACATACATATCTAAACCTTTCTCACTAACAATTGCATACTTTTTAGAGCTCTGATCCCGCAGCTTATTTTAAGTTCTCACCCCCGATGATAGGAAGCGCTTTTATAACATCGCTCAGTCGACAATGACATTTTTGTGTAGCATACTTCTCGGAGTATGTACCTTATGAACAATTGGCTCTCCAAATAAAGAAGGGAACTTTTAATCATTGCGTCTTTATAATTGTTAGGAGAAGGCGAAGAGTCAGGTCTTATCCTTTCCCTTCTTTGAGAATGATATAATAAAAAGAAAACATAGACGCACAATTCAGAATTAGCTGAGGCAGCAGAAAGAGTGTTCCGCGGAGCTAGAAAAAAAGCACGGAGAAACGAGAAACGCTGAAAATAGTGACTGGGCGGGGCTTCGTTTTCAAATATCCAAGCCAATCCCCGAGACTGAGAGGCAGGGGCAAGGCACCTTGCCCCCTCACTGCCGCCTTTCAACGCCTATGCGCGAGTTTTAATTTTTACTCAGACTTTACCAAGGGTTTCTTTCAACTTTAACACACACTTTAATTTTCAAGGTATGTTTCCCCCTTGAGCACAAGCCTTTATAAAAAAAAATTTTAGCTTTTACAAAAGATACAGATTTATACGAAAGTTATTAAATTAGTCACGAATAAACAACAAAAAGTTAATATATTTATTCGACATATAATTGAAATATATATATTTTTATGGTATGAAAAAGCTTTAGTGTTCCAGAAGTCCTGTTTTAAGGACAGACAAAAGCTGAAAGGTTTGAAACCATGGTTTTTTGTGAAAGCTTCTATAATAATCTTACCACATGTTGGGTTGCATTTATGTCAGTTCCATAGTCAGTGGTAAAATTGCATCAATCCATCTACCTGTTTATACCCGTGAATATATGGGTATTTGGGTGCTGTCCGTTTCCTAACGATATTTGTCTTAGTGGCGTCTCTA
The DNA here is from genome assembly GCA_018904695.1 of Drosophila parvula. NCBI lineage: Eukaryota > Metazoa > Arthropoda > Insecta > Diptera > Drosophilidae > Drosophila > Drosophila parvula. The sequence goes on from JAEIIG010031929.1 coordinate 26,050, forward strand.
ACAGCTTAATTAAAGTGAAGTTCCTTATTGATTTTTTAAATATAATATTTTTTTACATACATATATGTAGATGAGTCTGATGCTCGTGGGTTTGTCTTAAGAATATATTTCTGCCATTCGATCGAGCAATTTTTTCGTTTCTTAAAATAAATCTTAACTTCTTAAATAAATCCTTCCTCCTTTCAGTGCGTTACAGTCTATAACGCTAGGACTAAACCAGGAACAATTTATATTGCAAAAAAAAAATGACCCGAGTTTCATTTCTGATTATAGACTCTATCGAGTGTGGTCGACAGTGAGATACCTGGTACCCGGGTATGAAATTAAAGGCACATCGACATGGCTTAATGACAACGTTGACAAATGATGACTCACAACATGTTGGCGAACACATAAATATAAACAAATGGTGCTAAAAACATGTTGACACAAGTTTTACATAACTCCATCTGCACAGAAACGTTATTGTTTAATAACTCCCATGTTTATCATTAGATGCCTAAACACAGAAATTCTAAACGCTTTGAATCTCCACGTAATTTAACTTGTCCTTTTATAAAAAAAAATTATTTCGATTGCAGAGCAAGTTTTAGTCTGTTTGTGCAGGGCTATGTGCATGTGCTATGCTCTGAAAAAATATATATATGTACATATATATTAAAATAGCAAAGATCTTGAACTCACCCCTAAAATAATACATCGGAAGTGTGCTCGGGCCTCACTTTACCTAGCTTGTTCTTCTGCGCGTTGCCTCACTTGGATGCTTAGTACCTCGATTATTTTTGGGAAGCCTCCTATTATACGTGCCATCACTTTTCTGATGTACTGAAAAAGAATGGAGCTAGCATAATCACGTAATACGGCGTATTTGACGGGAGGTTTAAAATAATTTTGTTGAAGAAAGTCAGCAATTTCTTTTCTTTATCAGGGTTTGTGTGCCCTCAAACTTTGAAGAGGCTATACTTTATGCTGCTCTTGACATCTTGCCCTGCCAAAGAGTTTCTTGTAACATATATTTGGTGACAAAACATCTCCTATATATGTGTACTTCTTAACTGCCTAAATTTTATAACCACTCGATTTCTAATTTCTTGCCAAGCGGCAAGACGCTTGGCTTATCTCGCTCTACGCTTATCACCATGGCATCTTCATACATGAGAAATTTTATCCAGTAGGTTGCAAGTGTGACTCTTCCAAGCAGTACTTGTAGGATGTCATCTACAAATAAAGATAACAAACATCCTTTCTTAACTCCCGTATTTTTCTCAAACAGATCAAGCAGTTTCGTGGAATACATCTTAGACTATACTCGTATACTCAGAACGTTGCTATTCAAAAACTACTCAAGATATGAATTTGCCGCTTTCACAGCATATTTTTAAAGTTTACACTATCGAAAAGGAGGAACAATTTTATTTAAAGTTACTCACTGGTGTAGTTCCGTAAAGAAACCTGCGCTACTATTTTAAAGAATTAGGTACCCGATATATGTATATAATATATAATATAGAGATTTGATCAATTCATTCTACACATCCCGGAGGTTCGGAACACCAGTAGGATGAGAGAAAAATTCTCAAGGATAAGTAATTGTTCATACTTTCAGATTAAGGATATTCTTTCGAACACTTTGTTTTAACGTCTTATAATATTCACTTCTGAAAAATCTACACGGAAATCATTTCCCAGACCTGTTCTCGTCATCACTTCCGGAAAATTATCACGGATTTGAATTCCCCTCTGTAAACTACAAAACGAATGCTCTCGGAAAATTTTCGCTTGCTAATGGGCTGGCGATTATTTTTTAATATAATGCGACAAAGTAAATTGCAAATAATAAAATTTTAGAAAAATTATTGTATAATTGGTTTAGCCTATGATATCATACTTGATTAATTAATATATATTTTGCGGTTGCCCCTTATAACCAGTTCGATTTAAGCATTACTGCAATTTCTATTTTGCGAACAAAAAAATTGAAAATTAGACGAAATTTTATAAAAAGTTTGCAAATCAAAAGGGGAAATCCTAAAATGTTATCATATTCATTTCGAAGTGGAAACTGGAGCAGGCCTGTAAGATTTGAGAGGTGGCCAAAGGAAAATATTTAGTTTTAAGAGTTCAGAAAAAATTTATTTTTTATAAAGCATTAAAAACTGTAATGAGACATTTGCTGAAGCACAAGTTCATTTATGGAAAAAAAATTATTGGTGGTCCAACTACGGCAATCGAAGAACAAATCCACTTTTTAAATTTGTGTAAGATACCCGGTACCAATAGCATTATTTGTGAAATTTGAAAGACACATTTACATGACTTTGCCTAATTATGACCAAATTCATTAAAAACTAAACAACGGGGAAGGCAGAATAAAATAATAATAAATAAAGACAAAAGCTGCTAGAAACAAGTTGGATAACACCCAAATAAAGACAACTAAGAACCTTAGGAGGAACACCCATTGGTGCTGCCAACACAAATTTAGATGTTCAAAAGTTCAGCATATTCAAAAACTTTATTGCTTAATAACTTCCATGTTTCATCAAATTTTTTCATCATCAGTTGGTTTTGAAGCACCTTTTTTATCCCAGAAGCTAATTCGCGTTAGAAAAGGCGCATAAATACCTATGTACTTATGTAATTATTTATCATTAGCATGTCAATATATTCCATAAGCTTATATAATATATACGTACTTATGTACATATATATATATATATATATACCTACATATATACATACAATATAAACACTGTCAAATTTCAAACTCAGCTTTAGGTTTTTCCGTGGCAAGATGTATGTAAATCTTTTGAGAAACCATTTCCCCCAATATCATATAAGGGGTTGGGTTTTCACATCCCCACACATCTATTTTCGCTCTTTCGCCTTGCTGCTCTATACTTTGCTTGTATGCCTTGAACGTATTCTTTGCTCTTTTTAGGTTATTTTCCTTCTTGCAGAATCATGGCGGCTGCTACGATGCTGTTTAACATAATGAGGGTGTTCTTTAGGTATGTATTAACTGACACATACTCAGAAACTTATGTGTAGAGTTACACATACATAAGTACATGGCCCAGGGTTGAAGCTTAGTGTTCTACGTGCATATTCTGTGCACATGCTGTGAGTTGAGAAATCCCACTCCCCATTGAAATATGTCTTCTAACTTTCTTCGAGGCTCGACAAAATAGCGCCAATATGGCAAAGAAAATAAGTAACTACATTTTCCCTTTTTAATTTAATTATTCCATTCTCTAATCGCACCATAGATAAAAATAAGAACAAATAATATAATATATATTTAAAAATAATCATTAGATTACATAAATACATTTGAATTAACTCCTTTTTCTGTTCCCTTTTAAACACGTCTTTCTCGCCATCACAATTTCTGTAATTTGCACGCTCAACTTTAAAACATATCCAGTTTTTGTGTGTTTTCAGTCGTTCTAGTAAGAAAAATTAAGGAAAACTCACCCTTAACCCTATTCAAAAACCCCGCCCAGCCCTACCCTATTCCTTCCTCCTTTCAGCGTATTGCCAGTCGTGATGTTTTACAAAACGGTGTCGTGCGCGACATGCTGCGAAACCACGCCCCTTCTAACTGAGAACGAGAATTTTCGTTGGCGTGTTGGAGAAAAATATATATATTTAACATATATACGAATAGCTAAAATTCCACGTATTTTCATGAAAATGTTTTATGTTTTATCGAACATTGATAATTATTTTTGATACATTTTAGGCAAGAGTGAAAATACCCTAGTAAAACAGCTACATACTTGCATTCTAGTATGTTACTTTTAAAAGGTATACCATTAGTTTAAAACTTTTTCATTGCCCCTGAAGTTGATTACAATATTAAATAAATTATGATACATATAAAGAAACGCTATTGGAAACACCATATATCTTAGGTTTTAAAAAAATCGTCAAGTTGTTTATTACATATTCGAAATGTAAATGTATTTAAGCTAACATTTAAATTTGTTAAATTAAAATTAATTTAAATAATTGAGTCATTTTCCCAGCAAAGTATTTGTAAAAAACATCATATTTGCGGCTCCTAACTTACCCCTTAATAGTAGCAAATATCATATTATTTAAAATAACTATATCATAAGTTATATTCGTATATGTTAAAATGAACAAAGTACTGTAGAATGTCGTATTGTTTTCTAATAACGTTTCCGAACATATGATAAGTTGTCCGATTTGTATATAGGTAAAACAATAATTTCTA
>JAEIIG010031930.1:0-11993 GCA_018904695.1 Drosophila parvula
ACTCTTTTTCATAAAATGAATTAATAATAGGTAGTACTTGTTTAAGGTATTCTTTATATTATTTTTGTAAAAATTCAAATAAATCTAGTAAGCTTCAGAGGTAAAAAAGCTTTGGAAACCAGTACAAAATCCTAGAAAAAATTTAATTTGAAATAAAATATATATACAAAAATTAAATTCTTTTTGTTCCAAGATTAATATGGTGAAACCCAGTCCCAGCTCACACCATTAAAGTCTGGTCTCCGTTTCATAAATTTGCCAAATGCATTTTTTTTATTCCGATTTCCCGACCGTTGTAACCGCAGCCAAATTAATTTCCAACTCTCTGGCCATCAGTTGGGGCGGGTCCTGGCCGTGGGCGTGACAAATGCCCGAGCACGAGTAAATTGCATAATTGCAGCTTTATTAAATTTAATAAAAATTCATACATATGCAAGTGCCGGACATGACACGCCCCCCTCAGCCTGCGCCACATCAGACGGAACGGCGAGGATCTCGCACCCTTTTGCGCTTCCGTTAATCGACTGCACTTTTGCATCCTGTTGACTGCACACAGATGCCGTCGCGGCCAGAGCCTTTATTCCGCAGGGAAGGAGGAGGAGGAGGAGGAGTACCAATGGGCATTGCGTGTCCTTTGTTGCCAGTCGCACATTCCGCACACCGCCGCAATCCTTGCGGATACGTTTTTTCCATTCGCGTTTTTTTGGATTCCCATTTAATTTAGACTTCGCTTTCTTTGGCCTTTTATTCATTCAGGTCTTTTGCTTTTTCCCCCTTTTTGTGCATAATTTTAATAAAGTTCGCTGGGATTTTGTTGTAGTTGTTCTTCAACCGTCTGCGTAGTCAATTGTTATCTCTCGCAGCGATAAGTAAACAACGATGGTCCTACCGGCAAGTGGTCTGCCCCTGAATTGCAATTGCAACAGGATTCCCCAGGCTGGGTTCTGCCCCTCCCGCCTATCGAGTATGAATATTACTGAGTGATAAGGGGAGTGCAATTAATTGTGAGCGTTTCCATAAGGATTTCGGCCAGGATGCGGCTGTGGATGCGGGTGCACTGGAGTTATTCAATCTATTTTATTTAAGCTTTCCGTTAAGCTTTATTTAATTACGAATTGCAATGTCGGGAAATGTTTATTGGTTGTAAATAAGAGATGGAAAATAAGTAATAATAAATAAGAGAAGGAAAAGTATTTACTTAAATTTTTGTTAAGTAAAGTAAAAAAATATATATTTATGTATTTAAATAAAAATTAATATAAATTCCTTCAGTTTCTGAAGAAAAAATATATACAAAATCTACAGTTGTTATAAATTTATATGTATATACTTTATTCTTGTAGAAAACATACAATTACTAAAAACTAAGCCACTGTTAACTAACGAACCACACTTTTCAAATGCCCAAAAACCCATTTCCAACATAAATTCGATTTCGTTGCGCTTAGTCAAGTGGAAAGATTATCTGGGGGAACTGGAGCCGGAGCTGGAACTGCGCAATTAGCGCATCCGTGCCCACACCAAGCCTGGCTCAGTTGAATGGCCAAAATGAGTGAGTTAGGCTGGATCACCGCCATCGAAGTTGTGCTCATCCTGTGTGCCAGCAGTGGCGCTCCGTCGGAGACGCGCTTTAAATGGACCACGGCAAGTGTCATCCAAGTAGAGGCACACTTGAAATAAAAATCAAAGAGTTTGTCACTATCTTATAGAACTAACCATAGAATTCTCATATGCAGGCTCTCAATTTTAAGCTCGCGCTCTCAGAGAGGCGCATCTCAAATATGGTTGCCCTGCGCTGCCCTGCATTCATGCATTCACATATGCTTGTGTGCTCGGATGCTTTTGTGCTCGGATGCTTGTGTGCAGCAAGAATATTTTGTCTTTAGCTACTCCTCATTCTTGGTACCCTGACAATATTGGTTTAATGATAAAAACCATTAATGTTATGTGTTATAGTATATATATTAATATTTCAGAATATATTTTATATTTGTTTAGAAATAGGGAATCTGTGATAATAGTAATATGTTTTGCATGTATGTATTTATCCGAATGAATAGAAATCAAGCTTCTGAGATAGGAACAGGGCATATTGCAGTCGGTGTCACTTAATCTTGAAACTATTTGATCTGTATCCCGTTTTTGAGAGAGTTTGTCAATAAAAAGCATTTTTAAGTCACATTTTGTTAATTTTATTTTATTTATTGAAATATGAACATATATACATATATTAAAACGATTGTTTTTTTCTGTGTACGTCAGCTGGATTGGCTGGAGGCCCAGAACGTGAGCCATGAGTTGCAGAATGTAACCACCGCGGATGGCTATCAGCTGCAGTTACAGCGGCTTTCGCGCCCGGAAGCTGCGCACTCCGTGCTCCTGGTCCATGGACTGTTGGGCTCCTCGCTGGGATGGGTTTGCCTGGGGCCAGAGAGGAGTTTGGGTAAGCAAAAGGGTACTCAAACAAAAACCAAATAATACTAGAAACTCATAAATTATATAACTTGTAGGGTTATGCCAAAATGTAAGTTGGAAGTAAAAATTACAATAAAAACAAATTATTTAAATTTGTTTTTTTTAGGTGGTTTTTCCTTTTAATTGTTATTAAATATTTGTTTCCTGTGTAGCCTTCCAGCTGTACCAACGCGGCTACGATGTGTGGCTGGCCAATCTGCGCGGCGTGGCGCCGTACGGAAGGCAGCACGACGACTTGACCGACGTGATGCCGGCGTTCTGGCGCTACAGCTTTCACGAGCAGGGCGCCTACGATTTGCCGGCCATAATTGACCACATGGCGGCGGTCACAAGCGGCGAACAACAACCAGGTGGAGGTCCAGATTCCGCGGAAAAGGAGTCAGAACCAGGAACACGCCAATTGCTGCTAATTGGGCACTCGCAGGTGAGTTCTGTGCATTGGTCAGGTAGATAACCGATGGCCAACTCCCTTCTAAACGTTCCCCTTAGGCCTTCAATGCGTTCCTGGTGCTCTGCTCGCTGCATCCGCGGTTCAACCAACGCATCCGGCTGATGCAGGCCCTGGCGCCACTGGCACGACTACGACGCCAGGTGCGCTTCGACTCCAACCAGGTGCGGCACCTAATGAAATTTGTCAAGGTAAGTAATTTTAATATTTTCCAGGAGACCATGTAATGAGGATCTTCATTTTTCTTATATTCGAGTTGCAAAGTTCACATTTTTTTTGAGATAGGAATGAATGAATAATGAATTCTCCGTGAAGTTAATCAAAAACTCAAACCAAGAACTCATTTTCTGTTTAATTTTTTCTCAGCATTTATTACTTGGGCTTATTGTAGTAATTGGCTTTTACAAAAGGCATTTTTACGATCTCGGCCTCGTAGAGCTTATCCCTCACCTTGAGCTCCACCTTGGTGCCAGGCCCCTTTAGCTTTTCGGTCACATAGCCCATGGCTATGTTGTATCCCGCACTAGGACTAGGGCAGCCACTGGTCACCTGACCCACCTGCTGACCCTGGCTTAGGATGGCCACTCCCGCGCGAGCTGGAGGTGGCTTGGCTCCCAACATTTGGAGGCCAACGCGCCTCCTACTGACTCCCTGTTTCAGTTGACCCAAGATCACCTGAGCTCCCGGGAAATCTTGAGCGGCACGACGTCGCTTGGCAACTAACCAGGCGAGAGCTGCCTCCACAGGCGTGGTCTTGGCATCGATATCGCTGCCGTAGAGACAGAGACCCGCCTCCAGTCTCAGGGAATCTCTGGCGCCCAAGCCAGCTAGCTTTAGGTTGCCACTCTCCAGTAGGGATTCGGTGAGGTTGCGAACCTGGCTGGATTCCACAGAGATTTCCACTCCATCTTCTCCGGTGTAGCCGCACCTCGTGATCCGGACATTGGGAATACCAGCCAGGGTGGTGACAAAGGATGTCATGAAGTAGAGTTGATCCAGGGCATTCTTGGGTAGAAGTTTTGTCAGGTTGGCTGCCACTTGGGGACCTTGAGCTGCCACTAGGGATTGATCGCTGGGAGTAAGGAATTCGATGGTGACATCCTTGCCTTGGGATTTGAAGGCGTCCTGAAAGAAATTGATATAGAAAGAGCATTCTCTCTTAGACTAGGATATCCTCCCGACTTACCACAGCTGCGCTCATAATTCCCATGTCCTGTTCCTTCATCGCCGCATTAGAGACCACATACAGCTCCTTCTCGTTGACTTTGTTCACAATGAGATCGTCCAGGATACCGCCTGCAGGATTGGTGAAAACGGTAAGGGTTCCACTGCCATCCTGTGTGCCCAGGATGTCCGCAGTACAAACAGATTCCAAGCAGGCAGCCGCATCCTTGCCGAACACCCGCGTTTGCAGCATGTGCGACACATCGAAGATGGAGCCCACCTGGCGGGTGTACAAGTGCGAGGCGATGATGCTCTGGTCGGAGTACTGAACGGGCAGAGCATAGCCGCCGAAATTCACTATTTTTCCACCTTTTTGCACGTGGAAGTCGTAGAGGGCGGTGCGCTGACCCTCGCCAGCTGTGGAGGCGTGGCGTAGGCCGCCAAGAAAGGCGGGAAGTCGATTGCTTAGTCTGAACATCGCGCGGTGACTGAGGCCCGGATGAAGATTGCTGGGAAGATGTGATCTTATGGGGACACTAAAAATAATATTTATATACATATAAGGGTTTAAAAAAAAAATGTTCTTATTTCACACTTTGATGTATTTTTAATGCCTAATGTAAATTAATGCATTGAAAACTAGTTACACTTAAAAATGTTAATATTAAAAACTTAATTATTCAAAGATTGTAGCTGCCAATGATTCATTTTTCACTGTGTAGTTGATAACGCCGCTGACACCGCTTGACATCGTTACAGAGATAGCAAACTGTTGAGAGCTGGAGAGACTTAAAGATTGTTTAGGGAAAGAACGAACACAGTCGGTGATAACCCCCTGGGGCGATTTTAAAATAATATTTTAGTGGAACTTGAGCTTAGCAGAAGCTAGACAGATCAGCTGAGTGGATAGTATTCGTATGGAAAAATACAATATAAATATGTAAAGCTTTTAAAGTGAGCTTTAAAAATATAATAAATTAATACAAAAACATCCCTTGAGGGGATCCCTTGAGAAAATTAAAATACATTCGTAACCGAAGGAAACAACGAAATATTATATATCAGATAGAAATTAAAAGAACTTAAGCTAGTACATTAAAAAGTAAGCAACCTAACCAAGATTAATATTAATAAATACTGGTTTAAAGTCTCTTAAATATTAATTATATATTATTAACCATATCTTCTTCAGAAACGTCAAAAGAGCAGCCAACTGGAGATCTTTCCACCGGGGTATCTACGAAAAATATGCCAAAACAAGCGGGATATCTGCGAATACTACACAAAGCAGCTGGCAGGCAGTGCTCAGAGCAATAAGAAGGTAATTCAATCATAAAATAAAGTATATTTTATATATATATATATAATCTTATTTACTTAATGAAACTCCCACAGCTCCTCGAACCCTTTAACTATGAACATCTCCTGCAAGGCGGTTCCGCTCGGGAGATACGACACCTGCAGCAGATCTGGAAATCCGGCGACTTTATATCGTATGACTTTGGACCCGTAGAAAACATGCAGATATATCGCGGCGTAGAAGCCATTAACTACAACATCAGTCAGATTAGTGTGCCAATTATATTGTATTTTGGGGAAACCGATGCAATAGCCACGCCTGAGGGAGTCCATGGCATTTATGCACGGATGCTCAAGTCGGTGAAGAGTGTGCGGCGCATCAACTCCCCAAAGTTCAATCACTTGGACTTCCTCATCTCCAGCGATGTCAAGACCCTGGTCAACGACAAATTAATCGAGCAAATGGAACAGTTTCTAGGGGGCCGATTGCCCTACGTAATTGAATGACCGCCAAATAATAAAAAAAAAGGTGTCATCAAAGGTCCCATTAAAATGGAAATGATAGAGAAAGAAAGAAAAAATAATAATCGGCCAGCGAAATGGCTTATTTGCCTTGGCAGCCGACCAAACTGCCAATTATGTAATGCCAAGCCGTTAAAAAAAATATATACTTGTATATAGACAGACATATAGATGTATAATTCAAAAAGGCAGCCGCCACAACAACGGGTCGACACTTTTACTTTCTTTTGATGGCCAACAAAAAAATTCATCTGTTGCCGCTGCTTTTCGGCCACAATAGGTTTGGCTTATTAAGCCATTTCGATGGCCGAAAGAGGAGAACGAATGATAATTACCTTAATGAAATTGTTTTGTGGCGCACTTACTAAATGGGGATTATTTTTCTTATGGTTAATAGGCAAACGTGCTAATTATTATTTTTAATATTTCATAGATATTTATTAAAAAATTTTCGAAATTTACATTTTTATATGATTATTGATTTGTTAAATCATATTTTGTGGCAGTCAAGCGGAAAGTTTCGTATAATACAATTTAGTTTTTATTAAAAACTAATCAAATTTTTAAGGGTTATTATTTTGTTCCAGTTACTGCTTTGAGAGAACTTGTTGTAAGATAAATACCAGAACCCTTTGTAATTGGGCACTGATATAAGATATAATCTCTCTGAAACGTTGCTTCACTGTACTGGCACTGCACTTGATAAGTTTCTGGTTTTCTGATTACTACGCCCCACGCATCCAAAATATATCGCCCCCTCACCCCCCGGAAGACCCCCTTTCGTGGCCATATTTAATTAACTTGGCCGAAAACGTAAAACGCAATCAAAAGGTAAACAAAAGAAGGTAACACGTCACAGTGCGCAATGTTGTTGTCTGATCGAAAGTTTTTTCGTATTTCGGCATTCTTTTTTTTTTTGTCGTTATTATTAAATCGTTTTTGTTTTTGTTTGTTGTTTTTTTTTTTTTGTTGCAAGCCCTGCAGAAGTTCGTTGGTGTTTGACAGTTTTCGAATTGGTCTTCAGTTGAGTTCGCGTCGCGTTGCCTTTCGGTTGAGCTCGTGGTTTCCGCCGTGGTTTCACTTTCCGTAATTTAGCCGCAAATAAGATGCGCCAAAATCTGAGGATGCGACTCGTCCTGCTGCTGGGTCTCTGCATGCTCATCGGTCGGACACAGGGTCAGCTGATAGGCGGCGAAGAGGACGAGGAGGATGAGGAGGAGGAAGAGGAGGAGGAGAGCGTGGAGGATGAGACACTGGAGGAGCGGCTGCAGCGCAAGAACATTAAGCAGGACTCGACCCTCAGTGTGGTAAGAAGATTAATGATTACACTGGGAGAATAATATGCAGGAGCTTTTATTTTATAGTTAAGAAAATGTAAAAGTATAATGCTATATTAAAAATAATATTTTTAAGAGCTTTAATTTTATGATATAACTTAGAGATTATTATTCTTTTGTGCAAAATACAAGTAGCAGGTGTATAACTTAGGGAAACAAGATTTTAAGTGGTATCTTTTATTTGGAAAGTTGTCTTTATAATTTGATGAAAACATCGTACAAATTGATGTATATTCCATACCCAAAAACTGTATTTAAGTAGATAAATAATTAAACAAAGTTCTTCAGTTTGTGTTATATATCTTTAAATTAAGAGACAACTCTTTCTTTGAATTAATATAAGTAACTTACAAGACAACTTTCGAGAGGCCACTTTTAGAAGAGGATTCTTATAAAGTGAGAATTACATTTGAAACTTTAGTATTTTTCAACACAAACTTTATTAAAATGAATAAAAAGATTTTAAGTTTGTGATATTTTAAGTGATATTAGCATACTTTAAGACATCTAAATTTAGAATTTAATAAAATAAATAATACCTAAAATAATAATACATATTACATTACATTATTCTTCCTATATTTTCTCCGTGCTGTGACTGTCATCGACTATCTCATACAGGACAAATTAATCGCCAAGTACGGCTACGAGGCGGAGGTGCATCATGTGACCACCGAGGATGGATACATACTCACCCTTCATCGCATACGCAAGCAGGGCGCCCAGCCCTTCCTGCTGCAGCACGGACTCGTGGACAGCTCGGCGGGATTTGTGGTAATGGGTCCCAACGTAAGCCTGGGTAAGTCCCTTTGACCCCCTGTCCCTCCTTTTGTACCCGTGATTAATGGCCAAGTGCTAACGGCCGGATACCACTTGGCAGCCTACTTGCTGGCCGACCACAACTACGACGTGTGGCTGGGCAATGCACGGGGGAATCGCTATTCGAGAAATCACACCACTTTGGACCCCGATGAGACCAAGTTTTGGGACTTCAGCTGGCACGAGATCGGCATGTACGACCTGCCCGCCATGATTGACCATGTGCTAAAGGTCACCGGGTTTCCGAAGCTGCACTATGGCGGTCACTCGCAGGGCTGCACATCCTTCTTTGTGATGTGTTCAATGCGGCCAGCTTATAACGAGAAGGTGCTCTCCATGCAGGCCATGGCACCTGCTGTTTATGCCAAGGAGACCGAGGATCATCCCTATATCCGGGCTATAAGCTTGTACTTTAATGTGAGTTGGGAAAATAAGATATATATGTATTTTTGTTGTAATTAATTATGAAATCAGAGCCTTGTTGGGAGCTCAATCCGCGAGATGTTTAACGGCGAATTCCGCTTCCTGTGCCGCATGACCGAGGAGACGGAGAGGCTGTGCATCGAGGCGGTCTTTGGGATTGTCGGTCGCAACTGGAATGAGTTCAATAGGGTAAGCAATTTTTTTAATGAAGCATTCCAGTCGGGAATAACCTTTAAATATAATTCCAGAAAATGTTCCCTGTGATTCTGGGCCACTATCCTGCCGGAGTGGCTGCCAAGCAGGTGAAGCACTTCATCCAGATCATCAAGAGCGGTCGCTTTGCTCCATACAGTTACAGTTCCAACAAGAATATGCAATTGTATAGGGAACACCTGCCGCCGCGCTACAACCTCAGCCAGGTGACGGTGCCCACCTTCGTCTACTACTCCACCAATGACCTGCTGTGTCATCCCCATGACGTGGAGGCCATGTGCGATGACCTGGGCAACGTGACAGGCAAGTATCTGGTGCCCCAGAAGGAGTTCAACCACATGGACTTCCTCTGGGCGACGGACGTGCGAAAGATGCTCTACCGCCGGATGTTGCAGGTGCTGGGAAACCTGCCCGAAGATGCGCCAGAGGAATTTACTCGATCACAGAGAGGTTTTCGTATCAGATAGCAGGAATTATTATTTAATTTATAAAAATTTAATTTAGTTTAAGTATTTATTTGCATGAAATAAACTAGGGGAAATCTGTAATCAGCTTACAAAGTAACTAGATGAAAACTCTCACAAGCTCGAGTTGCCCCAAATTCAATATTTACTTAGTTATTCGCTTTCGTGTACTTAGCTTTAAGTGTGCAGAATATGCGAGTATTTGCATTTTGAAATATGCATGGCGTAGATTCAGCGGAAGCGGAAGTCAAGTGTTCCTTTCGCCCCACAAAAGCCGTAACAGATTTCGCAACAGCACCAGCAGCAGCCGGCAGCGGGTCGAGATACATGCATTTGTAAGCAGATTTCCTGCGAGTACAATTTTCCATTTGCTACCCCAGCAGATGCCAGTGGGCCAAACAGCTGACACCAGGCCAAGATGCTGCCTCTTCCGCTTCCCCAAGTCGACTTCTTGGGATTTGGCCCACATTGTCTCGGCATTTGCATATTTGTGGAGCTCAGCTGCGCTTTTCCTGCATGAGACGCACACACCAGCAACCAAGTTAAGTGAAAAACTGTGTCTAAGTTGGCGAAAACAAAGTGCATGTCGATCGAGGTTGCCTCCCGAGAGAGGAAAATATAATTTTGTATCTATCTGGGGTATAAAAGGGGCTTATGAAACAATAGAAGCCTTTAAATAAATCACTATTATTGTCACAAATTAATAATTTAAGTTTTACTTCCTGGAAATATAAGAAAATGACCCGAAATTAGATTTATTAATGTTACATGAATGACCCGCGGGGATAGACTATTGTCGTCATAGCAGCTGTAAAAATACTACTAATTTTGTCATGTTTGGATTAGGCAAATTAATGGCACTAGATATTTATAGACTTGGAAAATATGAATAAGTTAAAAGCGAGTTTGAAATACTCTTACGTTGATTTGGATATATGATCCAAAAATTACATAGATAATAAAATAAATAACGAATAGTAAGAAGAGGTCTAAATTGAGTTCCTAAATATATAGAGCTTCCAATTCATATGAGGATTTTAGTTATAAATATATAAATATGTATCCTTAATTAGGCTCCAAGAATAATATAAGTGTATTTAAGGTTTAAAACATGTTTAAGTAATTAAGCTTGAGCAGCCATTCTTAAAAGTAAGGGTACATAGTAACTTTATTTAAATTATTGTCTCCTAGAATTGATTGACCCTAATTTGAAGAATTTGGTAGACTCTCTATAGCACGTGTGGTGTTTTTTATTTTAGAGGAAGGTGAATCCCCCGAGCCAATAAGCATCTTCTTGACGCGGTTGATAAATGTTAAGGAACTGGTTTTTCTTTTTTCCGTGAATTAATTAACGAAAAAACGTCACCAAATATTAATGGTAACAGTGGAAACTCTACCAGTTAAGTTTCTATGTTTTCTCAGAAGCTATACATCATGAAAAATATTATTAAATTTTGATTTTGTGTAGTTTTCAGAGCAACTTAACTTAAATTGAAAGGAAAAATGAATTTAGAAAGTTTTTATGATGTTAAATATAAGTGCACGAATTTAAATTATCGAAGATCAACTGTACCATTTTATGATGTCGGCTTGCATCTAGGCGTATTTTCGGTTCTATAAAAGCTTGCCGTTTTCTCGGAAAGCAGTTAGTGACTTTTGAACAATGGTTCCCTCGGGATTGCTTTTATTCTTGACTGCCGGTTGCGTGTCCTTGGCATCTGCCGGATTTGGATTTGGCTTCGGTGGCGGTAGCATTGGTGGCGCCTCTACCGCCCAAGGAAGCCTGCCTGGCCTTAATCTGGGCGGTAGTTACAACGGTGTAGGATCCAATGGAGCATCCATTGGATTGGGAGGCCTCTCGGCCAGCGGCACGCACTCCTCAGGATCTGTCGGATCGTTCGTAAATCAGGCTGCAAACGGAGTCCTGGATGTGGCAGGCACTGGAGTCAACGCGGTGAAATCGACAGGGTCCACGGCTGCATCTCTGGGAGTTCAGGGAGCTACTCTGGGCGCACAGGCTGTGGATAAGGTTGCTAGCGGTCTCGTTGGGGCTGCTACATCCGGAGCTAAAATTGGAACTGGATCCACCCATGCAGGACATTTAAGCATCGGCTCTACGGGAACCGCCGGAACCACCAATTCCGGTTCAGCCTCCCAAGGAGCTGGACATTTGAGTATCGGCGCCACTGGAAATACAGGGTCCAGCTCCAATGCTGGTTCAGCGTCCATCGGAGCGGGTCACCTAAACATTGGAGCCACTGGAACGACTGGCGCTGGTGTCTCCAAGATTAACTCAGGACATTTGAGCATCGAATCGTCCGGCGCTACTGGTTCAAGTGCCTTGCACTCCCATTCCGGCACAGCTTCCGTTGGAGCAGGTCACTTGAATCGTGGTTCCTCGACAGATTCTGCCAAGATCAGTGCAGGACAAGCCAGCATTGGATCCTCATCTTCTGGTTCGGGTTCAGCAGCGCTACAAGCGGGTGCCCTAAACATTGGAGCCACTGGAACGACTGGCGCTGCTGTCTCCAAGATCAACTCAGGACATTTGAGCATCGAATCGTCTGGTGCTACTGGTTCAAGTGCCTTGCACTCCCATTCTGGCACAGCTTCCGTTGGAGCAGGTCACTTGAATGGTGGTTCCTCGACAGATTCTGCCAAGATCAGTGCAGGACAAGCCAGCATGGGATCCTCGTCTTCTGGTTCCGGTTCAGCAGCGCTACAAGCGGGTCACCTAAACATTGGAGCCACTGGAACGACTGGCGCTGCTGTCTCCAAGATTAACTCAGGACATTTGAGCATCGAATCGTCCGGCGCTACTGGTTCAAG
>JAEIIG010031933.1:0-54806 GCA_018904695.1 Drosophila parvula
ATACAATCTCTAAGCTGTATTAAAGTTCTACATTTATCTACAAATCACTGGCTTTTAAAGAATTCATCTTTTATTGTATACAAAAAGGTGTAGTTCTTTTTTGCTTAATATAGATCCTTCTGCCTCTGCCTAGATTGACTTTTTCTAGATCTGCCAGATGGAGTTGCTCCCTAAAATAAATATATTTAAGCCATGAAATAATAACAAATAATTCACAAGAAAACTTTACTAAAAGTTACAGAAACTATGATATTTTGTGGCTTATCTTTGCACAAAGTTAATTCTAATGAATTTTTCATGTACTTTTCTTAATAATTTATAACTAAATGAGTAAAATTAGTGGTTAGAGGGTAACCTTAAGCCTAAGAGGAACCAAAATTTGTAAGGACGACCGGTGATGAGTAGTCCTTAGGGTGCTTGGCGCACTTGCAGCCCTCGCACTTTGCATTGCCATTGCTGGAACAAACTAATAAAATAAATTAAATCGCTTAATTGAAGTAAATTGCCTATAAAATTGTTTTTCGAAAGTAACCAAAAGAGGTTGATGGTGGTGGTGGCTGCCTGGCAGCGTACCAGGCCTGGCCATAATTGAGTAATAAATTCAAATATTTATTGCATCAACAAATGTACAAATTGTGTTCTCCGGACTCTCGGCTAGAGCCAGTGTTAAGTGTTTTTCCCCCGCCGAAGAGGCTTCGGGCAATTTCAATTAAGTTCCCAAACAAGTTGGGCAATCCTTTCCTCTAATGCTACACACTTTTGCACTATGCTCTACTGTTAAAAAAAAAACAAAAAAATAAAAATGAAAACAAGGAACAAGGCAAGGTGGTGCTTCGCCATCGTCATCGGGGCGTATGCATAATATGCATAAATATTGAATGACTTTTTGGTGTGACATCAAGCGATGTGCACTCAACACTTAAGCACACACCCAGCGAGAGAGCGAGAGCGAGAGCGAGAGAGACACTGTTAAGGGGGGGAAAGTAAAGTGAAAGCGTATGTAAAATACTTTCACGCGCCGAGTGAATAATTTAAGAGGCGAGAACACAGAGCACAGAACACAGCGATCCAAAGTTTCCAGCTCGAGAGAGCTCTCAGTGCCATGTCTCGAGGAAAGGCAAAAGCAAAAGCTGGCGGAGAACCCATCAAGTTTGCACCCCATCTCGGCGGCCTTCATCAAGCCACTCCCCGGCCGAAAAATGAGTTACTTTACATAACTAAGTAATTGCCAGGCAGCCCGGGAGCGACACAAACGTAAAATTATTATAAACAAACCATTCGACAGTCGTAAAAAAAACGAAACTCACCGAGCCAGAGAGCACACACCCCAACAACAAGCTGTCAAGCTGCCCCCGATGCTGGCGAAGCAAAAATGAACACACAAAAAAAAAAGAACGAAGAAAAATCGCATAAAAGGTCCTTGCAAATTTCTTCATTATGCAAACATCGGCTGGCAAGGAGTATAAAATACAAAACATATTTAAATGCAATAAAGCAAAACGCTGGGTAGGGGGGGGGGAGACTTTGGCCCTGTGGCAGGCAGCGGGTGGTGAAAGCCGTCGCCCCGCCCCCCCGGTGGGAAATAGACATGCCTGGAAGTGTGAAAACACGAGATATGCCAAAGGATATTTCCAAAGGAATGCCGCTAGGAGTAATTCAATTGAAGCAACGGCGGAGATTAGGAAATCATAACCCAAGTGGCCGGAATAGCTCGGTCGGATGTGGGGGGCTGCGTTGGGTCTTTAAGGATAATATACTTTAGTGAATAGATATTAGTTTTGCTTTAAATTCATAGAGTTCATAGGTATACTTTAAAGATTAATTGTGCTTGTTATTTCAATAAGAGTAAATAGGTTAGCAATGTATGGCGAAATACTTCTATTACTTTAGATTTAGACATATATAAATTGATTCCATTTAACAATCGACTCCTAAGTTGCTTCTATCAACCATTTAGTACTGAGACTGATTGGATTAATTGAGCTTGGTCCGTGTGCCGCCCCTTGTAAGGATTGGTTGAGTTTACAGCGTAATAGCCAAAGCCTGAAATAGATGTGACTACCTTTTCATGGGGCCGATTCCCGGGGAAACGTGTAAATCCCCCCGGGAGCCCAAGGAAGCCCAAGGAAGCCCAGGCAGCCCGAAGGGAGACCAGGCAGGCGTTTGTCCTTCTGGCTGCCCATCAATCAGATTAAAATTGAAATTCCAGCTGTTCAAATGGGCAGGCCAGCAATCCGTATGCCGAGTCCAAGTCCAAGTCCAAGTCCGAGTCCAAGACGGTGTCCGAATGAAAACCGGAGCGCAGATAGGTTGGCTCACTCACTTAATATTTGGCCAACAGCTTCAAGTGATTTACGGAGATTACGGCCTGAAAGGAGCTGGAGCTGGAGGCAGTAAACGAGACCAAGACCGAGACCGAGACCGAGGCTGAAGGCTGAGGCTGAAAAGGAGCTTTTGTAAGCTGATTTTCCTGCTGGCACCGCCTTTGTCTAAGCCCCCGCCGCCTTATCCTTGCGCTGCGCTGCTCCTTTGGCTGCCCACGGGGCCATTTGGAAGTCACTCCATTGCCTTGGCTGCATTATGAGTTAGTTGTGCGGCCAACTAAAACGCCATACAATTTATTATAAACGAGGAACTGGACTCCGGGGGCTGGCCACCCGAGGAGTCTAAGCTGTTGGAGCATGTCCTTGGTCCTTCTCCATCTTGACTGGCTTCTAACTATGTGACCTGTTCATGCTCTTGCTGCTGCTTCTGCTCCTGCTCCTGCTCTTGCTCCTGCTTCTGCTCCTGCTGCTGCTCCAGCTCTTGGGTCCTTGTGCTGCTTCTGCTCCTGCTGGCCACCTTTCACCTTTCCATCCGTATCGGCCAATGCATTCAATGCATTTCAATTGCCGGCCACACACAACATTTTAATTTGCTCGCTGTGAGTGGCTTAGCTCTGCGGTGTGACTGGAACTAGGGAACAGGGATTGGGTGTGGAGCAGGGATTGGGACAGGGACTGAATGCATTGCATATTGGATAAGCCGGAAAGATGGCCAATTGGCTAGAATCAGTAATCGGAAAGCTGTTTTTCGATATGGCTGATGGTGGCGTGACTTTGGAAACATATCATATCGATACAGACAAGCGAAGGTTCGATATTTGGCGATAATGTATCGAACAATTAATTTTTTTTTATAATAACTTAAGCAGCCAAAGGTAGTAACTAAGGTAAAGTATATGTAGTCAATGATTAAACTTGATCATTAGCCCCTTTAATTTAACTTTGATTTGTTTAAATTACTTATGGCTTAAGGAAAATAAACAAAATTAAATTAACGATATATTTAATATAGGTATTTATCGAAATATTCATTAAATTATCTAATTTGTTCATTAAAACCTTTTATTTAACTCACAGATATGTACGATTTGTATTTAAATTAGTGATTAAAAAGTATATTAAATTATCGATATATTTAAGGGCAATATGGGTGAATTAATCATTAAATTATCGACCGTTTACCTATCGAGAGACAGTAAATGTTAATTACTCAGCGCTTAAAACCTTTTCAAAACCGAAACCTAAGTAAGATCTCTGCAAGCAAATTTCGAAATTAATTTATTAATTGATTTGAAAAGGATTTCCACCACCACACTTCCACTCACGCACATCGTTAGCTTAAGCCCGACCTCTGACTTGTTTCTGGGCCATAATTGGGCCTGGCATTGAATTTGATTTTCCAGCGAAATAACAGTCGATTGTTCGAATAATAAGGAGCTCATCAGTCCGGGATTAGCACTCTCCTTGCTCCAACCCTCCCCCTCCCACCGGAAGCGTGGCAGACATGAAGGACGAAGAGAACGGAGGGCCCGTTCCGTACCGCTACCCGCCGACCACCTGAATCTGTGACCTTCAATGGATTTGTGGCTTTTCAATTAGCCAGCGACAGAAATGTCAGCGTTGGGGCGATGGGGAAAAAATGAAGAAGGATTTCCATTTTCACACTCAAGTGTCAGATGGGCGTGGGCGGGCGTCGGTCCCCGAGATGAGCTACCAGATAACGCGGCACCGAAAAGGTCCTGGGAACAGGATCAAGCCGAGGAACGGGTAAGGGAACGGGTAAGTGAAAAAGGGAACGGGGTAAGGGAATAAAATGCGTGAAAAAGGTTAAGGATTCGCCCAGTTTTAGCTGCTTGACGGAGGCCCAAGCTGTGTGTCACCGACTTGGGCTTCCTTGGGCTTCTTAGACCTCATTCCCAACCTTGTCTTTGGTCCTGCCCTCGCCGGGGGAATAAACTTATTTATTTTTTAAGAATATTCGTACACAGAGCAAAAAAACGAAGAGGGGTTAGCAAGGTGCATATTATTTTCCTTATAATATAAGTAGTTAAACTTGTTTGAAGAATTGTACTAAACTATAATAAAAACTGATTAAAAATATATAAGAAAATAAAAGAAAAATAGTAATTATTGTCTCTGTGCTGAGTTAAATATATTATTTTATATATGACTAGTCTCCCTTGTTCTCCTGGGTTCTAGGCCCAAGTAAAGTGGCGCCGAGTCCCACTCTGGCCACCCCCATTGGAATGCTCAGTATCCTTGCTCAGTATCCTTTGCCTAGAATGCCCCCGGTGCCACTCGATCCATTAGATAAGCTCTTAGAGTTGGCATCTTCGGATCGGCTGAGAGGGGTATTCGGTGTCCAGTGGACATTGCGAAAGGGGATTTCCACGCTAAATCAAGCAAATGAAGTGTTAATTAGGGCCGGAGAGGGGGTATACACAGTTACAGGGTTGCCAGGCAACGGACACTCGACATCAAACACTTGTCGCACTGTTTAATCCTTTTCCATAAATAATTAATATTACATCTGTCCTGCGGCCACTGGGTGCTCGGTGCTCGGTGCTCGCTGCTCTGTGCTCGAATGCTCAGTTTGTTCAGTTAATCAGCCTGATTGCATTACAAACATTTTGCGGTATGTACCGGCTAGAAATTTCCAATTAAATGGCAGCGGGCCATGCAAAAATATCACAATTTGTGGCCACTCCGGGTGCCCACTCTCATGTAAAGCCACATTCTGACAGTTATCCTCATATGGAGTAGAGAGATTTTAGATAGGCTCGCAAACAATTTGATAATTTGGTGATTGATTTTCGTCGAGTCCATCTCAATTATACGGATTTGTGGCCAACCAACAACAGGTGAGTTAATTAGGCTAACATGTTCATTTTCCTGAACAATTCTAAAATTGAAGTCGGCACTCCAAACTTTTGCCAAGTCTGATTAGATTTATTTGTAGAAACTCCCAATGAAAACTTGAATAATAAATAAGGAGGGAAGCCTAAGGAAGAAAGACTGCTCTCAAGTTTCAAGGATATGCTAATTAGTGGCTTATCTTGATCGATGCTTAGTTCGGCAGTTCTTTTCTTTTCTGTATTTCCTGATAACTCTCCAGTTGGAGTGCCAATTAATCAATGCTAGCAGCTCGGGGGGATTTGGCGAAAACTATTACCCCGGCAACTACAACTACAACTACAACGGCAACGGCAGCAGTCAGAGTCAGGCACTTGTGTGAACTTTCGTCCCCGGCTTTAACCTCTAAACCTGATTAACCCCATACTAGAGCTAGCTATCCCCTATTCCGTTCCGTGCAGCAACTCGAGTTGAACGTTGATGAATCGTCTGCACTTTATGGAAGGCAAAAACATGTTGACGGCTCACTTGTATCCCATATCCTGGCACAATCCCTTGAGCACCTCAACCCAGTCCACATTCTCTGCCCGAGCCACACGCCCACTCGCCCTGAAAATCCTCGACTAACAAGCCATATTAAAAACGCTCCGACTGCAAGTGCAGAAATCTAGATCCAGATGCATGCAAACATATATCAAATCGCAATGGCAAAGATTTGCCACCGACACCGACTTAGTTACACAGAACGAAACATACTGTTGCTTTTTAGTGTAAATATTTAATTAAAGAATCTTTTGTTAGCCTTGAAATAAGTTATTTTAAGCCTTCAAGCAATAGTCTCGTCACACTTAAAATATCAGTGTGACCAGCCTAATATGTGAGGCATAAGTACAGTTTGTGTGCGCGCGCTTTGAGGTTAGGTCAACGAATGTGATTTTTCTCTGTGTAAGGGGAGGGTGTGTTAGTTGGGCGGGGGTGTGGAGATGGTTGTGGATATCCGGCTAGGGGACATCTTATTACGTTGTTTTATTGCCAACTTGGAAGCAAGAACGGGCGAAACACTCAACTGCAATAAGATTAATGACTTTTATAAAATTTATTATTGCCGCTGCTGACTCACCTTCTTGTGATCTGCCCGAGACGGACCGCCTCCTACTCCTCCCCCTGCCTGCTGCACAATAAGGTTATAAATTTCACAACTATTTGCTCTTGATGGGGCAGAGAAGAGAACCCTTTGAAGCGCCTCATTTATTATGCAATTGCCGGCTGCACTCTCTTGACACGCGGTCTCAACTGGCTGTTGTTGTTGTTGTTGACTATATACGAGTATATCCCCTATATCCGAGTGAGCTCCGCTCAAATCAGGACCCGTCTCCTGTTGGCAATAATTTATTTGCCCCAGCATCGGTCTAAATTGTCATCAAGGGCATTTTAAAATCATTTTTTTTTTCTTCTTTCTTTTTTGCACCCGCCTCACTCTCGGCGGCGACATTTTCGTGTTAGTTGAAAATATTTCGGCGTTCTCGTCACGTGATTAATTATGTTCCCAGGAGGGGCTGCTACTCAGCTGGTGGTAATGCAGGTTGCTGCCACATCCACAAGTTGGGAGTTCTCCGGAAAAGGCCGCGGGGGGAAAACTCGCTCACAACTAATGTGAGAAACGTGTCAGCTTGGAACCGAGATTCGCTTGACCATCCAGCGGGGACTTCCTGGAAGGCGGAGAGAGAAAGAGAAAGTAAGTGGCTTGCCGGATTTTAAATCAGGACATCATCGGCTGGACGCTTTGGAGTTCCTGGGAAATTCTTTTGGCACTTCGGATTCGCCGGAAATTTGCATGACAAAACGCAGATGGCACTGGTCTGGTTTCATTGGAATTTTCTTCAAAATCAAGCGATTTTCCCTGTCTCCAGCTGGGTTTTAACGAGTGACAATTACATGTATTTATTTATACATTTTAAATATATATTAATATGAACATTATAAGTATTTATTTATACATTTAACTATATATTAATATTAACATATTTAAGCTGCTTAATAACCGGGGAATATTTACTGGTTTTGTGTGGGAATTCCTGGCCATAATTTGTGTCAAGGTTTCAGCCGTTAACCACGTTTTACCCCTCGCGGTTTTGCGTTTTTTTTTTTTTTTGTATGCAAAAATCCCAATCCCAATCCCAAGTTGAACCCGGGGCCTGGGCTCCAGCTTGTGTGCGACGAGTATCAATTATCGTTCATGGCGAGAAATGCATCAAATTGAAATGTTCATTCATGCATTTGCCGGACTGGCAACGGCCCCCGGGCAACGGCTGTCGTTGCTCCTGCCATCCATCGATCTGGGCCCTGACAAGGGGCCTAGAACCTGCCCCAGTCCGCCACTCCTCCTATCCTGCCCCCTATCCATTTCCCACAAACCCCTGCCGCTTCCTCCCGCTTCTTCTTTTTTTTTTTCTGTTTGTTATGTTTTGTAGGCTGCGGCAAAGGGTTCAACGATTTTCAGTTAAAAAGCATTCGAGTGGATGAACAATATTTATTGGTTTCCATGTGGGTCGTCTCTGTCAGTGGGAGTTGCTATCTGGGCGTATGTGTGTGGCTCTGGGTGTGGGTGTCTGTTCTATGGGTGTGTAGTTGTGTGTATGTGTGGCGGCCATGTCCAAGCTTCCGGTGGGCGGTGGGTGGAGCCGCCGGAGGTGAACTGAACCGAACCGAACCGGTCAGTGCAGCTATGGCCGTTGGCCCCAGGGATCGCAGCCCCATGAAATTCCACGAAAGGTGGGGAGTTATTGCCGGGCACACACACACACACACACCCAACCTTTAATGGCAAAAACCCAAAGTTTTTTTTTTTGTGGGAATTATGGAATTAGACGCCTTTGAAGGCTCAGATGAAACATAAAGTTGAATATCGAATAGCTAGAAAATGGAAATGATCCCATTTGCATGGGGTTAAAGTTATATATTTAAAGCTATAGCTTTTATTACCATTAATTTGTCTAAGCATATCAACTTATAAAGCTGTTTAACATAATGGTTATCGATTTCCAATAAATTATCGCATCAGCAAGCAAGCTTAACGATATAATGTCAGTGTATTATCGATAGCTTATGCTGAGTTATTTTAGAAATGACATTTTCATATTTCCTTAACTTTTCAAAGAATATAAAGTAGTTTAAAGTTTAAATAAAATCTAGCTAAAGTTTATTGCTAAACGAGAACTTATTAATTTCTTAAAAATCCCTGGATATTCTTTAGTTTATAATTAAATACGTACAAGAATATCAAATTATAAATCTATGCTTAACATATTTAATAATATGGTTATCGATTTCCAATAAATAATCGCATCAGGAAGCAAACTTAACGTTGCATTATCGGTGTATTATCGATAGCTTATGCGGAGTTATTCTAGAAATTATATTTCCTTATGAAGTAGCTTGAAGTTTAACTTAATCTAGCTAAAGTTTATTATTATTTAAGATAACTTCTTAATAATTACCTATTTATTTAGGTGTGTCATTTTTTTTTTCGCTTCCAACTATTCACTTAGCCAAAGTTCGGGACTGGAAAAGAGTGCGAGTGTAATTCTTTCGCTGCGGTTTCGACTTGTTCTCTGATGATTGCTGTGATTAAAGGATTCCGCCCGCCGCGGATTAGTGGGGTCGCAAAATAAGCACCCAAAACACACACACACACTCGCACACTCTGGTGTATTGGCGGCAATGCAATGTCGGATTTGCGGCCGCGTTTTTCCCCCGCTTTTCACTGCTTTTCGCTTTTGCGTTTTTTTTTTTTGTGGCAATTTTCATGTACGGCCTACGCCGGGACTCTCGTGTGCGATTTTACGGCTTCCGGTTAGGGGGGTTGGGGGGGTGGCTGCTGGCAGAGTGGTAGAGCGGCGTTGTGCTGGTGACATCGGACAATATAAAAACCCAACCCAACCACCCACTTCACCCCTTTGGCTGGTGCTATAAAGTTCAATCGAGTCAGTCAACAATTGGCACAGAGAAAACACACAGAGATACAGAGACAGATACGGATACATGTGTGTCGTCGTCGTCCTCGTCTGCCTGTTGTCAAAGTCAATTGGGTGGCTCTGTATTTCAGTGCTTCTTTTTTTGTTGGGAAAGGGGTGGTGCTGGTGGCCTTGGCGGGACAGGGACATGGTGTGCAAAAGGTTAAAGTTTTCGGCGCTCTCTCGATTCTTTTTCACTTTTCGGGTAGGCTCAGTGCTTAAATACATTTGATTGTAATTCGCTTTTAAATTCGATTCGTTGCGATTTCGTTGCGATTTGTTATTGGATGTAATGGTGCGACATCTGAGCCCGCTCCCTATAACAGGCTCTCTCTCCCTCTGTGTGTGTGTGGGCCATTTTGGTTATTGTCGGGTTTTCGGGCTTTGCGCTTTGGGTCGACTTACATATGTGATTAATGCGGGTCACCAATGCAATGGGATTCCCTTCAACGATCGAGTGTGTGTGTCGGCTTGGTCCTTGGTCCTTGGTCCTTCGTTTTTGTTCTTCCTAGCCTTAGGTTTACTTTGGCCGAAACGGACTTGTGGCCCTGCTTATTTATTGAGGCTCTCCATTGATTCGGTCAGTAGTCGTCGGTAGCTTCACTTGCTTTCCGTTCGACTTAATTTATTTATTATTTCGTTAATTGTGGCCTAGACCGAAGGCCAGATAGCTTTGATTGCTAAGCTGGCTGCTTTGTCCCTGCCAAAACACTCTAATCAGGTAAAGTCCTTCCCTAGCGATGGGGGAATTGTAAGTAGAAGCAAATAAGAAATTAATGCCAGAGGCGAGTTGCTTAAATTATGTTTTCCCACCAAAGGATATCCGGTGTGCCTTAAAATGGAAGATTAAGTGAAAAATTCGAAGCAAAGGGGGTGTTATTTTGGTTATTTAATTATTGTACTTTGTAAGCAAGAGTTGCAAACAAGAATTACTTAACAATTAACAGAGATGTTCTTATAAAGGTATTGACAAATATTTATCAACAACTATTTACTTGTTGAGGTGTTTTATTATTTAAAGATAGGATTGAATAGGAAGCCAATGTTGGGGAAAAGGTACATTTACTTGTATGTGCAACTGTTTTGTTTATTAAAAGATTCAGATATAAAGTTTGTGGAAATTGGGTAGGTTTCGATTCGAAACTTTCGAATAATTGAAGAAGTTTAATCGTCGCCATTAAAGGCTTCAACTTAGCTCTCTCGTGGTTTGCAGCTCTCGCTTGTTTCTTACTCGTCGACTTTGTGTGCCTTTGTGCTCGTCGTCTTTACTCGTTGTCTTTAATCGTCGCCTTTACTAGCCGTCTCTACTCGTTGGTGTACTCTTTGTCTTTCCTCGTCTTAATTGTCTTTAATCGTGGTCTTTACTCGCTATCTTCACCCGCTTCTTTACTCGTTATCTTTACCTGTTATCCTTACTTGTCTTATTTACTCTTTGCCTTACCTTGGCGTCGTTACTCGTCCTTTTTATTCCTCTTATTTATATTTCGTGTTTTCTCTTACTTGTTATCTTTACACGCTATCTTTATTCGTTGTGTTTACCCGTTGTCTTTCTTTGTCGTATTTACTCGTTGTCTTTCTTGGTCGTCTTTACACGTCGCCTTTTCTCATGGTCTTTACTCGCTATCTTTACACGATATCTTTATTCGTTGTTTTTACTTGTCGTACTTACTCGTAATCTTTACTCGTTGCCTTTATAGTTTTCTTCACTCGATTTACATTTGTTATATTCGCTTTAAATGCCTTGTTTTACTATTTAAGACTCGTTGCACTTATCCAACTACTTGTTAAAAATGCAAAGACTGTTTGTAAGAGTCTGTTTGTCTGATTGACGAACCAGAAACCCGGACGAGTGGATTACACGACAGGTGTGCTTTCCATAAACTCGACAAATTTCCCTGTGCTCACAAACATCGATTTGTTAACTCTTTGATCTTGCAATTTTGGCCCGTTTTTACACCCCACTCCCCCCATCCTCCCCTTTTGGCCAGTGGAAAAGTTTCGATTTGTTTAATTCGTTGTCGGCGTTGTTACTGCCCTTGTTGTTGTTGTTGCTGTTAAAGTCGTAGTTGTGTGTTATTTGGCAACAAAGTTTTACCGCATGTCGCACGCACTGCCACCCTCTGGATGCTACTACCCCTGGCGCACAAATCATTTTCAAATACCAAAAACTTTGGCAAGTTTGCTGCAATAAAGTTGTTTGTGCCACGCCCATCGTTCCACATGGAAACCGGTAAGCCCCCTCCCCCCCTTTTTGGAAACCAGGAGAAATTCCCCCCCCACAGTTTTTGCACCCAGAACCCCAAAAAAGTATAGCACACACCTGGGTCGATGGCTTGTAACTCTTTGGTTTTATGTAGCTGGTAATTTGTGTGTTTTAAAACTGTAAAACGTAAATTTAATGGAACGTTTAGGTGTTGTAAGGAAGCGTTGAAGTTGTTGTTGTTGCTGCTGCTGCTATTGTTGTTTTTGTTGTTTCCTGGGAAAGTGCGGTTACCTGGCATGTTGTTTGTTTGCCAGCTCGCCATTAGAACCAACTTGCTCCGCAACCCCGGCAGAGCTGCAAAGTTTCGATTGCTCGGAATTGGACTCGAAGTCGGAGTCGGATTCGGATGCCACTGAGTCCGGGTATTTTCATATTTGTCAGAGAGATACAGATACAGATACAGATACAGATACATACATTTATTTGCGAATACGAATACTGGAGGCGTCGGATGTGTCATTATCTAATTGGCTTCTGAAGTTCAGGCCTTCAACTTGGATGGACTTTAAACACATGGACTGGCTTGGGGGGGTTGGTTGGGGGTGTTGCTGGATAATTAGAAGGACTGTGTGTGCTTTGGATATTATTCCAGAATAATCGCTATGTCGAGCAATTTAATTAACCTAATTAGCCTGATGCTGTGCGTCCATGTGAATTGATTTTGCTTGGCTTCCCAAGTAAATATATAATGTGTAGGCTAGGGTTTCGAATAACTCTTGAAAACTTCCCAAGAATTTAGTGATGATTCAAGATATTAAAGATAAAACACTGCAGAGATATATACTAAATAAAGAGAAACAGTTGAGCTACTAAAATTGCACCGCACGGAATGCTGCACCGTGTTACGTGCCCCGACAGGACACTCTCAATTAGAGCTTGCAAGGATTTTATTTTGGCCAGAACTTTAAATCGTGGCCACCTAATTTACTCAGCCAGTTGCCATTTCCCTCCTCCTTCTCCTACCTACCTCCCATCTCGTCTCCCTTTATCGGCTTGGTCAACACTTTTGCACTGTTTTGCATTATCTACTCGTACACTTTTCATGTAAAAAGTTTAACCAGCCATGAATTTCCCCGGCACATTCTTCTATAATTTTCTTAACGCAAAGTTTTTGCGAACAATTACGTACGTGTGGCCAGATGGTGGTGGTGGCGAAAGGAGGGGCAGCAAGGGAGTTTACCTGGAGTGCCGTTCGTGCCACTTAGACCTGACGTAGACAGGTGGCTCAGAGCAGACAAGGGACGGGAGACAACTAACCATATAACTGCTGCAGAAGGAACATGTCGCTGTTGCTGCGGCCAAGGTGAGCTACAGATGACAGACAGCTAGTTTGGCGAGTGACTTGCACTCGCACAAAAAAAAGTACAAAACAAATAAAATATGCACTTAAAAATTGAATAAAAAAATTAAGTGAACTAGAAGAGAGAACCCTTGACTTACATTTTGGTTTTTAGCTTAAATAATAATGTAGTTTTCCTTATAGTTAAATTTATTTAATAAGCAAAACAAATTTGCTTGTATTCTAGAATTGAATTTTCTTATTTTAGTTTTGTTTACTCAGCTTTATGTTATTTTTTTAATATTCTTGGTACTTTTTTCATTTGTATTCTTTATTTTTATATTATATTTAACTAAGGTACACTTAGTTAATTATCAAACTGATCAGCTTGTATTCTATAAACGTATATATTCTTTCCATCTTTATTTAGTTGTCTCGTAACCTTTTTTTAAATAATCTTTATAGCCTCTAATGGTTCAGTATTTTTGTTAATTTACTTTTCCAATACTCCTCAAGTTTTATTTATATTATTTAAATCGTATATTCAGCACTTAAAGTCTACCAATTTTTGTTTGCAGTGTTGGGGCTGTCGACAGTGGGACTAGCTTCACATCGTCATAGTCAGCGTTGCCGGCGATGCCGTGGCTTGTCGCAAGTAGTTAGAAAACTTTGCACTATATAAGCTTAACTTTTGCTATGGGAAGGAGGAGGCCGGGAGAGATCAGGCAGCAGGCAGCAGGCGGTAATAATATGACAATAATGACACTGTTGACGGCGTTTCTACATCTACAACAGCCAGCCTTCAGCCAGGATTCAGTATCTAGCAGGGCAGCATTCAGTATCCTTGCCCTGCCCCTAGTGCCGCAAATTGTGGCATACTTTTCAGCGCATTTTGCATAATTTCAGTTGAGCGCGGAGGTCAGCCAGCCAAATGCAGCTCCATTTAAGCCAACTTGGACTTTAAGTCCTTTGGCTTTGGCTTTGGCTTTTGTTTCTGTTTGCCTCGTGCTATCGTTCCTGTTGTCGTCCTGTAGCTGCTGCTCCTGGGCCTCACTCAAAAGGAAATGAGAAAAATTTTCTTCATTTCCGTTAAATGTCACCACACTTTGACTCTGGTCAGTAGTGTCGCTTTGCAGCTTCCCTGGCTTGCCTCGCTTGCCTGTTGAATAGCCGTTGGCCGGAGCAGGCAGGACCTTTAAAGTTTTAAAGGACCTCAATCACAGCCACAGGACTGACCCTCTGCGAGCCTGACACACTTGCTACTCTTTAGGATAAAATTAATATTTTTACTTGGTAAAAGGTGGACTTTAAGGTGATTTACATAGTAGAAATTTAAATAAGTTAACATTCGCTTTACAAATTAAATTAAATTGAATTTCTCGGACTTGAAGCTCCTCAAAGAAAGATAAATAGAAATTGCATGTATTAAAGTAACATCAGTAAACAAAATATCATTAAATATCGCTATTACCAGATAAATATCGATAATATATCGACTATTTTGGTATATTTTGAATGCTTAAGTTTGTGTATCTCCTGCTCCCGCTCATGGTTCGTAGGAGTTCCTCAATGTATTCAATTAACATCAATTTATACTAAAATTAAAGTATATCTCTTAAATCGAAATATGGGCAACAAGTATCGATAGTTTATCTATCAGTTAAAACCCTTGGTTGTCTTAGAACATTGCTTGCCTGTTTTTTCTCCTCCTGCTTTTGCTTGCTATCAGTTCCCCGGCTCTCAATGTAGCACATACCAATTACTTTACATATCTCTTAAATATAGAATTTTTCTAATATATTCACGATAATTACCGATATGTTATCGATAAGTTGAGTATATATTTTGAAATCCTTGCACTGGCCTGTTGCTTTCACTTCTCGTAGGTGCTGACAACACACTGGTGGATCCCCGGATCCCAGGCTACCCCCTTTTGTTGGGGATATGGTGATGGGGGGAGTCGTAAAGCGACATTAACTTAACAGCCTTAAAAGCTTTGCTCCGCTGTTCGACGCGTTGTTCTGTCGCCGTCGCTGGCCGTGCTATCGCTAACTCAATTTTTCACTGCCATTGTAGGGCCCAGCGACTGCCAGCTGCCAAGTGGCAACCAAGAAAAAAAAAGAAACTGCCGCCTGACAAGCGCTACACCTCCCCCCCGCCCGAAATCCAAATCCAAAATACAAATCCAAGTCCCCAAGTCAAGTCCACCCCCCAAACACCCTCCCTCTGTCACCAAAAACCCTATCTACATTATCTGATTTTTATTTCACTTTGTCGGCGACATTTCTCGTAATGCGTTGCAAATCGAAAACGAGGCAAGGCAAGGCGGCCCACGAAGATGCGAATTAGAACGGCGTTGTGCGTTGTGCGTTGTGCGTTGTGCAAACAACAATTTTTTGTTAATTAGCCGAAGAAAAGGCAAATATGAGGAGAGAGTGCCCTGTCCCCGACTGTAATTGCCGGGATCTTCTCCGCATGTTTTCGGGGAATTTGGCAAAGTGAAAGCACTCGGCCTGCCTGCCAGCCTGCTGGGTGTAATTAAAGCGAGGAAAACGCTCCGCAGATTACATCGCGATGGGTTTCCCAGGACCCGACACACACACACACACACACTCAGCGAAGTGTGTGTTCCCCCGATGTTATCTGAACTTTTCTACACCGATTTTTACCACGCATTAACAGAGTCAGAGTCACTGCCAGGTTTATAATGCCAAAGGCCGACCTAAGCATATTTTCCACTCTCCTTCCTCATCATTTTATTCATATATTTTCTCTACTTACCAATTATGAACCATTAAATCGGTTTAAGAGAGATTAATCAAGGCGAGACTTGGCTACTCAGGTTGAGAGCCACTTAGACTGCTGGAGATCTTGGGAATCACTGCCCCGGGCATGTATGCCATGTTTATAGATCATAAACATATTAAATAATGATGATGATGATGATGATGATGGTGGCTTTTCTCTGTGTGTAGCTAGCGACTGTGCTGTGCATGCACGTGACCCTGGTCGGTGGTACAGTCACGCCGTCGCACGCTAATGCAGCAGAGGATGCCAGGCACGGACTACCGATGCTCAGGTGCGCTCGCCCAGGTGCTTCAACCTGCTGGGAACGTGAGCTGGTGTGGTGAGCGTGTGACGTTAGCAGCGTCAAGTCAAATCGTTATGCTTATTTCTTGTTTGTCTTTCATTTGTTTGCTTATTCCGTTGGCAGCCAAAAGGGCTTACTTACCTTGGTGTAGCCAACTAAAGTTTTCCCAAAAAAACACAAGGAAAAAAAGGAAGAAAATAATAAACTTTCCCTCGTACTCTCGAGGCTGCTGCCATTACCCCTAGAACACGAACGTAACTTCGATTACTTGTTTTTGTCGCTAGTCGACTTTGTGAATTAATTAAGCCTACTTAGGGAAATACTCATGGAAATACTCATAGTATGTGGAGAGTTTAACTTTTCTAATCGGAGTTGGGGGTACAGGAATGCATCATTATTTTCCTGCCTTAAAACGGTGGTATGTTTCTAGTTTAATTTATTATTAAGTTACTAATTGAGATGGTGCTTTAAGTCTTGAATTCCTTAGATATATTTTAAATATATAATTTTATATACTTATTATATAGACACTTTACTGGGAAGCTTAAGGTTTAGGACCGTGTGTGTGTGTGTGGCTTCTCAAGTTGTTTTGTTCCTTTTCTTTTTTTTTTTGTGTTCCATCAAAAACCCAAAATGTTTCGTTTCATGTTGTAATTACATACATATGTTACACTTGCCAGCGACGAAACTCTCTCTCATATTTTTGAATGTGTTTTGGGCCCTCGTGTTTGTCTTCTGTTTGTTGATACAATGTTTCGTGGGTAGAGTCGAAGAGCCGGCGAAGAGTCGACTAATTAAACATTTTAGCCGAGATGAAAATGAACATTTTTTGTTGGGGGAGGCCTGCCTATGCAAGCGAGCGAGCATACGGCTCAAGTTAAATATTATTTTATGGGGGGCACTTCTCAAGTTTCCTTCGGTTCCCGGTTTCTCGGAGCCCGGTTTTCTCGGTTCTCGGTTCTCGGCCTGGTTCTGTTTTTGATTCAGTTTTTTGGGGCCTCCTTGTTGTTATTGTCCCTGCCATCTGCAGTGTTTGCTCAATGTCGGAGTCGGAACATTTACGGCTTTGAAGGATTCGTTTTTGTTCCTATATAAATAGAAAACTTGAAATACTTTCCAAAGGGAGACAGGGCATTTCTGCCAGTTTTTAGTTTTCAGTTGTCAGCTCTTAGTTCTCTGCTTTTCGAAAAGAGAGTTGCATGAAGTTGTCGCTGTCCCTGGGACTGGCGACAGGCAAACGCAAACAATTTAATGCCTGACAACGAACCAAATTAAAGCTGTCAAAGGAAATTAAATGCCCCAGTGACAAATACAAATGCCACAGCTGACAATCCACTGCCACGAGCAGCCAGCAGCACACACACACACACGCGCCCAGCTGCATGAGGCAGGAGGGCATGGCGCATGTGGCATGAGGCATGAGGCATGAGCCACGAGGCACGAGGCAGTTGAGCACTTCACTTACCTGTCACGTGTAGGCCAAATAAAATTGAAATTTACAGGCCTCGACCAAGACCCGGCTGCGGGGAAAAGAATAAAATGTAGAGCCTTGCCACAGCGTTGCATCCTCGACCATGGAATACCCCATAAACTGTGAATCGGTGGCAGGTTCATCTGTTTGGATTTCAAATGCGATTTCCTTAAGGGAAATTTAACAAATAATAACAAAGAGAAGTTGAACCCTATAAGTTGAAGAAGAACAAAGACCTTTGCCACAGTCGCACGATCGTTGATAGTGTGCATGTGCCGGCAGAGACACGACAGAGAAATTTGCTGGCCGTGCAGATCACTGACTTAAGGGTTAAGAAGTCTGTAAATTTAATATATATTTATAATGATACATATCTCTGAAATATCTTGAATAAATCCCAAGAGCTAGAGCTTTGCCACAGTCGCACGAACGTTGATAGTGTGCATGTGCCGGCAGAGATAAGACAGAGAAGCCTGGAAATTTTCACAACTTAAGTACACAACTAAAAGGCAGTATTAAAACCAAGAGCCCACAGAATACCAAACCAGTACCACCAAACCATTGGGAGCCAAAGCAACTGCTATGTGCCCATCTCTACCCAAAACCGAATATACCCCATTACCATCCAGGGTGTGCCAAAACACCAGGGACGGGAAAGGCATCCGCGGTGAGGTCAGGGGTAAAATGGGTATATTGACATTGCATGACTTGACGCGACTTAAGTACGCCGGCAGAGTCTCATTGAAAAATGTGTCTAAGTGAAATGTCTGTTGATGTTTTGTACGTTCCCCAACCCCACAGCACCCCAGCACCCCAACCCTGGTGGACTCCCCGCCCCTGATGGACGTACTCGTGCGCTAACTGATTAAAGTTAATATGCACTCATATTGGATTATGAGTGCTGTCAAATGGGCTCGTATGTATCTGTGTATCTGTAGCTGGAGCTGGAGGCACTCAAGTCGAAAGCTAAAGGCATAGACCGAGCTGAGGTTAATGTCGATGCGCGTTCGCTGGATACGCGCTACTTTTGGCGCCCCAATAGGCCGGCTTTCAGTTCGAGTTCGGGTCTCTGAAGGCCACGCCCCTACGCCAGCTCTCCAGCTCCAGTCCTGCCCGCACCTACACCATTCATCATGGTACGGGCGTACATCAAACGGGAGAGCCACGAGCGGCGAGCGGCAAGTGGAGAGCACGCGACAGAAATACGCATAAATAAGTATGGACATAAATTATACACACACACTCCTATATATATATATATATAGAATATATATATTAGTGTGTCATGTGTCTCTGTATACATTAGGCCTATGTGCTATATGCCCTTTTAAGTCGGCAGCACATTTTTTCTGTCACAAGTTGCCACAGCGATTCATAGAAGAAATTAACGTGTGATGTAAAGATTAAAATGCAATTTGCACACCCACACACATTTGCTTAAATCAAAAATACATTTCTGCCATGTAATCGGTGCCATATTAAATATTAATAAAAGGCTCACTGCAATTTAACACAAATTACACCGAAAGACATACTTGTAAGTGTAACTAAGAGAGAGAGCTAGAGCCTTGAATAACCATGCATGGCATGGGCATTCCCTCTGGATCACACACAATTTGTAAGCATTTCCTTTAAACTTTTAAGCCGAACAACATCAAGTGTTCAAAGACCTGCCACCAATTATGGCTGAAAGGTGCCTACTGTGGCTGCTTGAAATGTTAATGAGTGGCTTAAAGTCAGCCCGACAGCGTGTCTGGGGGATTTAAAGGCATGCCACTCTTCTTCGGTTGTAGTATGACTTTGACTTCAGCACCGCCCGTGCTTGGCTTGGCTTGGCTGGGCAAATATGTTTGCTTCCTGCCCTCGAAGGATCAATATTTGATATTGGCCTGGCTGAGCACAAAAACAGAGCACTCAGTGGCAGCAGCAGCGGAGTGGGATTGGGGTATCCGTCCGCAACATGGCAATAAAGTAATTATTGATGTGGCCAAAAGATGCTGCTGCTGTTGGTGCTACTGCTGCTACTGCTGCCGCTTCTGTTGGTTGGCAAAGTTTCCGCCATTCGTTTGCGGCTTCTAATTGCGGCAACTTTTTTCGTAGAGAGCGAGGCGTCCGGAGGGTTCCAGACATTGCACAGAAGATGGCAATAAGCTGGCCTCCGGAATGCAGCTGCCGTTTGTTTGGCCAACACTCGAGACACACTGCAGTGGCAGTGTCCCAAATGAAAAGCGCCGCCCCCGAAATCCTCCGCCCCCTCCGATTGTGGCGTTTTTGGCTTTTATTTGCATATTGCGAATACGCCGGGGTGGTGCCCGCCGGGACGAGCCCCATCCAAATGCCCAGTGATTAGTCAGCTCGCTCAGGCGAAGCTACCAGCCCTTCAAGGTTGCAGTCAAGTGGCAAGGCCATTTCGTTTGTCCTTGGGCTGTGAGGCGGGTGGTGGCCTTGTTAGCCTTGACCTCGCTCGCTCGCGTTTGGGAGTTGCGGTCGAAGTTATAGTTAAGGTTGCCCGCTGGCCTTTGCCCTTCTAGCCGGCACAGTGGCTGCCAACTATGCAACAAGAATTAAGTTAATAATAACAAATATATTTAAGTATTTATTGTATAGATTTCCAGCAAAGATCTAAGGGTTCTTAAGCCTGCAAAAT
This sequence comes from Drosophila parvula, assembly GCA_018904695.1. Classification (NCBI taxonomy): domain Eukaryota; kingdom Metazoa; phylum Arthropoda; class Insecta; order Diptera; family Drosophilidae; genus Drosophila; species Drosophila parvula. The sequence continues at coordinate 19,942 of JAEIIG010031933.1, forward strand.
ATATACAAAATAATCTTTCCTTAAGGTAGGGAGGATGCCTTAAATTGAATTCCACGCCGTGTTGGCTGGCAGGATTCCACTGTTCTCTAGGTGCTCAGGTGTTTGTTGACTGACTCACCTTGCACACACACACTGTACACTCCACACACACACACACTAACACATGCCGGCTAAGCTTATTATGGTAGCTTGTACACCTTAATGAGACGGCATAAATCAGCGACAGGAGCACGCACACCTCTCTTCCTTTCGCCTTGCATAACTGTGAAATGTTAACAAAATACTATTTGATCGCGTGCCGCAGCTCTACGGATTTGGATTTGGAGCCCGGGAGTCGTTGGTAATCTCCATATTGAATTGCCTTTAATATTTTAGCGCGAGTGCAGTGCACACCGTTGTGTGTGGCTCGGGGGGTTGGGGCGTATACGTGATGCGCTATGCTGCCTCTATTGAGAAATGCAAAACTATTTGCATAGTTCAGTGGCATTTTGTTTATGGATGGGCCAGCTCTAGGCGGGGACGGCGGGCGGTTGGATTTTTGCCCCCGGTGGGCTTTTCGATACGATTCGTTTCGTTGTCTGAAAATTTATGGCATTCATTTTGTGATCAATCGCTTGTCAAACAAAACGGCAAATGGCAAATGGCAGCGACTGAAATGGGAATTTGCGGTTGAAAAATTGAAGAGCTGCGCCGCCGTGCACAATATTATTGGGAGAGAAAGCGGCGTTTAAATTGCAAAAATATGTGTGGCCGTAAACATTTCTATACATTTATTTATCTTTCATGTGAGAGAGAGGATGCTTGCCTCGCTTTTTTTGCCGCCTGACTCTGTAAAAACTGCGGCTAATTGCGAACATTTTTTCCCCCGCAGGTCACAGAGATTTCCATAAAATGTGTGCGAGTGTGCGAGTGGTGTGTGTGCCTGTGTAATTTATGTTTGTTTATATGCATATGAGTGTACGGACAGTGAGCAAACACACAAATTACACACACACACACTGGCACACTGGCACACTCGCACAGGACCTTTTAATAAACTTGACATAGCAAAGCCGAAACCAGCAGAAATGTTAGATAAGCACACACACAGGCACACTTCCTTCCTCCCCCCCTATATAATTCATATTTGAGAGCCGGAATTATGTTGAATTTGAAGGGGTTGGCTTGCTTTTTTTCTGCTAGCTCGCATTCCTGTTGCCCAGGTAATGCCACGAACTAATTCAATATGCCAAGACATTTGTCTGGCAAAACTACCAGCATACAAATGCAAATTGCAAAGTTTAATATGCCAAGAGACTAAAATAATAATCAAGCGGTAATCCGGGCTGACAGAGCTCTGTCGTCCCGGATCGGGATCTGTGCGTATTTGCGCAATTAAATGGAATTCACCCCCGCCACCACCTCCTTCTTGGTTTCCTATCATCCCAGCTAGAGGAGCAGCAGCAGCAGCAGCAGCAGCAGCTGCCGAATGTAATTCATTAAATTAATGAAATTGCATTGCACACAAAAGCAGCAACGGATGAGACGAAGCCAAGATGCTGTAGAGCTAGTGCCGAGCTTCCTTTCAGACTGCATTGTTTGCGTTGAGCTTTGAGTGCTTAGTGTCAAGGCAAGGAGCGCCATTCAGGCGTCCAGATAGCCAGATATCCAAGTGTCCAACTATCAAGTATCCAAGTACCACACTTCTTGCACACGAAGAAAAAAAAAAGATGGCATAAACGACGGGAGTTTTTCTATTAGCGCAAAAAACTTGTGTAAGCTGACAGATATATATGTAACATATTATATATGATAACCAGATACTGAGAAACCTTTGAGAATATTTCTTATTCATTTGATTTTTGTTTTCGTTTTCATTCAGGGACAGTCCTGCGCGTGCATCGTGTACATCAAACCACAAGGCACAGATGCCACAAATGAAGCGAAGATGGAGATGTAACCGCAATTAATATCCCGGATACGGGAGCCAAGGTCTTTGCCTAAACCAACTGGGCATGTGATTTAATTATACAGTGTCACCACAGGCTACACGTTGCAGTACTCTTTGTGGTAAACATTTTTGCAGGAAAATATCAAGTTCTTTGATATGTGATCGGGTCTAGCAAAGCTTGGATTGCTGATTTTAAATATTATTATAAAGAAATCGACAGAATATCAGAGTTCTATCTAAAGATTTTGATGAACTTTTGCCAGACAACAAGCATTGCGGCGAGTGAGTAAAGAACGAGTAAGGGAATACCAAAATAGAGGTGGAGAACTATCGATAGTCGGCGGCATCGATAGCGAGCGATTGTTTTTCTCAAACCATCGATAGTGCCGATAGTGCTATCGATAGTGTGATGCTTTTTAATTGTTAAATGTAAAAAAAGGTATAATATGAAATTTAAACAAAATTTTATTATATTCTTAACTCTTAAAAATAGAAAATACACTTCATTTGTTGCTTTTGTGTTATACAAATTAATAAACCATTTCATTTAAGTAATAAACATATTCATTTAGCTTCTTCGTAGAGCCATTTGTTCTTATTGAGGAACAATAACGTCGACGAGTAAAGATGTTGAGAGAAGACAACGAGTGTAGAAGGCGAGTGAGAGTAGCGAGTGAAAACGACTAGTGAAGACGGCGAGTGAAGACAGCGATTGTGGATGGCGAATACAGACAGCGAGTGAAGACAACGAGTTAAGACGTCGAAAGTGAAAGCCAGCGAAAATGGAAAAAACTACGAGAGAGCTGAGTTCGAGCGTTTAATTAAAACAAATGTATTATTTTAACAAAAATTTAGTTCAACATAAACGCACATAATAAATTAAAAATACAATAAATTTGTATTTTAAAAAATGACACAATTTCTACTAAAAATGAATGACATGGAAACTTTCTTTGAGTGCAGTTATGTACGTGTGTGCAGCATCTCCGTCATTCGTGCATCTTTCTAAGCCAAACATTGGCTTTCAATTGGATTTGATCTATTTGCTGCGACACTTGGCCCGCCCATTGAGCGCATATCTTCCGGATCCATCCACGACATTGTCTGCAACTAGTTGCGCCTCTGCAGTCCCAAAGCCCCAGGTCCCAAGCCCCAAGGCCCAAGCCCCAAGCCCAAATATTGTATTACAGGTGTTTAACAGCGAACAATAAAAACGCTACCGAGCATAAACACTGGATCGGCGGAGGGTTGGACGTTGGTAAGGAAGATGGGAAGATGCTGGCGCTGGCAGCAGCATCTGCGAATGGCAGGCCATAAAAATGCTGGCCCAAGGCAGTACAGGTAAAGGTGAAGGAGCCAGGAAACAGGAGCCAGGAGCCAGGAGGCAGGAGGCAGGAGCCAGAGCACGAAACACGGAAGCTCATGGCAGGGAAACATATTTAAATAAATTCCAATTCGCACACACAGGCAGGCACACACGCGGGACGGGTCTAACACCCGTAAGCATAGCCAATAAATAATGTTTGCCGGCAACAAAAAAAAAAAAAAAAAACAGTACAGAAAAGAACAGAAAAAAATACAAACAAAAAACGGCAAAAGGAGCAGCACAACTTGCAGATACTTTTCCATTCAATCCCGCACCTTGCCTTTGCTTTTGCCTCTTCACCTGGACCCCGTCCACCACCCACCTGTACCTGTACCTGTCTATCTGCATTTGTATACATTTTTATTGCCAACAATTTCGTTTTGATAGTTGCAGGAGCGACGCCAGCGATCCCGCACAAAACTCAAACAAAATGGCGTTGAAAAAACAAATGGCGTCATTTACAGACGGATGTGGAAGGACTCAGTACGTCTCTGTGTATGTGTGAAGCGTGAAAACTGCAACAGCAACAGCGCGTGTTTGCTCATAATTCGGTTATGTGTGAGTGCACACCCCCAGCCGCACTTTCGACACTCACACCGACACCGACACCGACACCGACATCCGCCCCCGGGCAAAGCAACTGCTTGCCGAGCATATTGAGTTCTGGTGAATAACGAATGCAATTTATTTGATTGACTGTTTGATTGAATGAAACGGCAGCAGCAGCAGCAGCGAGTCCGAGACCAGAACAAACGGAATGCGCCAACTGCAGCTCACCAGCGAGTTCAGGGGCAGTTCTGCAGCCCAAGGATCCACACACTGACAGAATAAGAGGGCCAAGACAGCGACGATCAATCTTAATACCTGCTGATACATGATAACTACCTTGATATATGATATTTATTTAAGTATTTGTTAACTGGTTTAATTAGATAAGTTCAATTAATCCATATTGAATCAAAAACATAAGCCAGAACTGGAATAAGAATATAAAATTATGAAAACCACCCTATGTAACAACCATTTAGACGAGCGAGCAAATGAGAAGCGAGCTAAAAGCAAAGCAACGAGTAGAGACAACGAGTACAAGGCTGTAAACAAACGAGAGCGAGACTCCCAAGTCTCTTATTATATATATGTACCTATAATAAGTTGTATATAGTACTATATATAATACTTATATAATTCCTTACTTTCTCCTATCGGATATACAAAATATTAACCCTAACAAGCACGTGCTTGTTGAGTGCATCAACGTCCATTAAACTCCCCCACATTAAATATTCTTCTTTATAAATATTAAAATAAATAAGAAACATACCTACTACATGCTTGTATATATTTCTGGCATTTAGTAATATTGGCAACTATTCGCACCAATCTTTTCTCGCCGTGTTGTTTGCGCTGCTCGTGTGATTTACTGGCATCAATTCAATTGAAGCCTTTTGTTTTTATTAGGTTTCTTTTTTTTCGGGCCGCTTGTACATACATACTATATGTTACCAGAGAACAGAAGGATAACAACAAATTGAAACATGAAAGTAAAGTGCGCTCCACTAATTTAAGGAAAGTGGTTAAACTCTGTGTGTATTGATACCACCGCCGGGAAGACGGTGGCGGTGGCTGAGTGTAAATCGAACTCCAAAGTCGAAAATGGAGCCGAAGGCGGCCTTCGATGGAAACTGAAACTTCTTCGAGGAACCCATCACAAATCAATTTCCATAAGCAGAGGAGCCGAGGTCGGCCGGTCCTTGAGGCCGTGGGCATCGAAAAGTTTTCGCTAATCGCTCATTTGATTACCGAAGTAGTTCGCTCCAAGTTCGTAATTGAGGTATTTTCCGTTGCAGTTATTTATCTTCATTATCGCTTAATACTCGGCCGAACTTGGCCGGAATAATAAAAAAAAAAAAAACAAGAAGAAAAATTGGGTGGCCAGTAATTAGAGTTGCCCCTGGATGCCGGGATTTGCCGGCCAGTGTATTTGGCCAAGTTGTAAGTGCTGCCAAGTCCACTTCTAGTTTTGCCTCCCACCCACCAGCTCGGCGAACAAGTTTTGCGCTGTTTTTTATGGCGCCCCCGGGTGGACACAAATCATGGCCAGCAGACAAGCAACGGCCATCAACGTCACGGGCGACAATCAGGGAACACACGCCACCGTTGACAGCAAGATGGGGCGACTCGTGGCGACTCCGGGTGGCAGGCAGAGAAAGGGAGGGAGACGAGAGGCTTGCCTAGTAAGTAGTAATCAAAGCATGTCGACAAAGGAAAGTCCGGAGAGAAAGTTGAAAAGTTATTAAAGTTAAACCAAACACGATTGGAATATCAACTAGTTGAGATGGCGAACATGGCCAACAGAGCTTGGCGACGATTGGTATTAATGAAATTTTTAACTTTCGTCTGGCCCAAATATTGATGAATTGCCGTTTAAGTTGTAAAAATTTCAAAACTGAAGCCCGCATGGCACTAGCTCAAAGCTTAACTGAGTGAAAGTAATCCAGAGAAATCAGGAATCTATAGCTGACACAGGGCAGTAAGTAGTGTTTCCCCGGGCAACCATAGGAGGGGGTGGTCTTAAGGCAACTTACTAAAGGAACCTATGACTGAGATCCCTTTAAAGAGTGATGGGCATTTGGGGGGACGACCTGCCTAATGAACTGTGTGTGCCTGGCTGAACTTTAAAGTGCCCTCCATGGGGTCAGCTCGCATATATGCCCAGTGCAGAGACCCCAAGACAGAGACAATAATTGGCTGGACATTTAGCCGAGAACCTTTCTGGGGCTCAATTTCATTTTATTGCATTACGTATACGCCATATTAATTTCGGATCATGAAAACAACATCAACAACAGAGAGGCCAGTGGCTCGAAACGAAAAGGAAATGATAAAAACAAAAATATAAAGCACAAAACTTTTCATATCTCCAAGTGGAAAGTTTTGCACATATGCAAATCCAACTGCCGAATGTCTTGGCTTCGGGCTCTGCTCTAGAATTTAATTAACAAATCCCTTGAATTTATTTATGCCCAGCCTCAGCTCCTCAGCTCGGCTCTATAATTTGTGGCTTGTTGAAAGGCAAAAGTGCACAAGGATCTGCATTCGAGCGCCTGCCTGTCATCGCAGTCAAGGGAAATAATCTTGCAACATACTCCATTAACTGGATGGCTATAAGTTGATTTTCCAAGAAATGCCAGTGTATTAACGTTCCCTTTTTTCTTTTCTGCTTGACCCTTTTTTGGGGTAGAGGAGCCCGGCCCCCTGCCATTGGAATTATTTCCACTCAATAGCAATGTCCCGAATTTCCCCAAAGAGAGCAAACATTTTTATCTTATTTGCCTCCACCATATGCCCGGGGACTCCTCCAGCTGCTGCCACTGCCTTGGCGTGTGTGTGTGCCTCTGCCTTTGGGGGCAACTCAACTGAACAACAATTTTATCCCATTTCAGATTCTCCCAGCTCTAGCTTTTTGCTTTTGATTGGGCTAAAATTTTAATGGCACTGCAACTAACACAGAAACAAATGCACTGCTAGAAATATTAGCCCAAAGGGTGCCTTAATTTAACAGATTTCAAATCGAAATTAATAGGGCTAAGAAAACTGGAAATATAGGCACTTTTCACAACGTAAATAGTCTCTAATCTTGAGGGGCTTGACCTGCATTTTCTCCACGCAGAGAGAGAGCTGGATTATGGCCCTGTTAGTGCCTGGACAAATGTGGCAACCAAAAAGAAAAAATTGTGGCAGGCCAAACGAATAATTTTTGTTATGTTTGCTTTGGTTCGATGCTGCTGTTACAGTTTCTGGTTCTTGTTCTATTTTTTTTGTTTCTGGTTTCCCAGCAGCGGTTGTTGCTGTCAAACTTTGTTGCAATTCTCGGGGCAGCCAACAAAGTTGCCCATCTCCCGGGCGCCCGGTCGCCCGGCGCTCGGCGCCACCTAAGGCAACGTCGCTGCCCACTTCAACAAGACTCTGAGGTCAACAAATGTAATATTGTCTAGGGCTTAGCCCCGACATGCTCGCCGCCGCTGCTGCTGTTGCTCACAATTTTTGTTGACGTTGCTCTAAACAGCGGAAAAAAAGTTACTTTTCGACTTTGGCGCCTCAGAGTTGAAAGTTTTCCCTCATCTTCCGCCGCACTGCACTCGCAGTTGGAGCCGGGCAAAAGTATGCCACAGAAGTGGCATAGCGCAGTGTGAGTCGCCCCAGTGACTGCCACTGCGACTGCGACTGCGACTGATGGCTGCTGGCATTGAATTGACGCTCATGATTATTTACGCAAAGTGGATTAGACAATTTTTATGGTTTCGATAAGCCGCAAATTAATTTTCCCCTCAGCAGACAGACAGACAGAGAGCGAGAGAGAGAAAGAGACACTGACACTGAGCCAAGGACGAAAAGGGTGGCCTTGGGCGTGGCTGCCATTCACAGTTGCTTCCCGTGACAGCCACAGCATGCAAAAAGGACGAAGCCCACTAAGGATACGGTCCCGGTACCCATTTATCCCTTTTTCTCTATCAAGGAGAAGTTACTTTAAAAAATATATATAAACCTAAAAGCCAGAGGGGGTTGATAATCCTTTTAATTATTACAATTTGTTTGGCTTTTATTTATATTTATTTATATTTATTTAATGGTGTAAGTCCTTCTGCGGAGCTGCATATTAATATTAACCTGTGTGGTGGCCAACAAGTGGTTTCGGTCCTGATACTCCTTTCCTTTCTTTGCTCCTTTTTTACTACCTACTCCGGACCCTGGCCGGCGGAAGGACCAACCGGAGTTGGCTTTCGACTGACGTCAGTGGCGGCTGGCGGCTGGCGGCTCAACGCACCGAGAACGAGTGAAAAATTGCTGAAAAAGTAGCAATTTCCTTGATTGACGCTCATCAGAGCTGCCGGCGGGTATAGGGGGACGAGGAGTATGCGTCCTGGGAGAGCCACCTCATTGGGCTGCTTTCGCGCCCAACTTCAGCCAACATTTCCGGCGCCATTTCGCTTCTTGTGCTACTTTGTTGCTCCACGCACACACACACACACACCTACTCCCCATTTAGATATGTACATATATATATAAATATATATATATAAATATATATATAGCGAGAGAGAGAGAGAGAGAGAGAGGGAGAGGGACCTTTATAAAAATACTTCTGTAAGAGGTTCTTCACTTTCTGTTCGTCCTTTTGAGTGACTTGGCGCTGGCTGCCTTTGTTTTACTTTCGAGCTCCGTTCTCTGCCACTGCTACATTTTTGTCTTAAATGATTGCCATAAAAAATAAGTGCACATTATTGTTACAGCAGGAGGCGAGGAGCCCAGCGAGATGGAGACTCACAGATGGAGATGGAGACCGTCGACGAAGCGAGTGCGTTGGGAGGCACTTTACAGTTATCCATACGCGTAGTGTAACAAATGATTTTCACAGCATTTTTGCTTTATGAGCTCTTTGGAGCACCGCGACTTGCCCCTGCCAGCACCATGGCGAACTCTAAGTGATTTACATGGCTTTTGCTGCGGAAGTGCAGCAAGGATATATACAGCTGCTAGCTGGCTTTCCACACTTTGCACTCAAACAAGAAGGAGCCCCCAATAGTAATGCAATTAGGGCAATACGAGAATAAGTTCCTTAATAAAGTGAAAAGGAATTTAATTCCTGACTGAAAGCAATGACAGGCCTTAAGCTTTATTCATTCAGTTCAGGGTTTGATTATAGGTTTTCCTTGGGGAGTGTAAGGCTGCACTTAAGCGTACACTTTTATGGTTGCTTCAGCCTTTTAGTGGCAGTCAACTGTGATCTTCAAGTGATCTGAAAATGATAAGTACAAGGTTCGACCCCTGTACAAGACCCCTGTTAGGTGCCACGCCTCTGACACCCCGCAGAGAGTGTATGTATATTTTTGGCAATCCCTCCTTACCCTCCTTACCCTTGTCTGGCCTGCCACTTCCCTTATTTATCGCAATTTAATATTCATCCATCCCTCCCCGCTTGGCTTGGCTATTTTTAAACGTGGCCCCTGTTACACTTGTTTATGAGCGAGAGAGAGAGCGAGAAAAAGCGGTGGGGAATTGGCGAGGAAGCGGAAACAAATGGCATTTGTCACTCAGTGACACGTGGCCTGGCACTTGGCAATGATTTCCCTCCGCCCCCATCTCCCCATCTCGACCCGATTGCACTGTGGCGAAGAAAAAAAAGAAGAAAAAAACAAGGCCATAAATAGAGGCGGGTAAATTGATTGGGCCAAGCGGTACCTGCGGGCGGAATCCGGTATCCAGAATCTCCTGGGTGGGTGCCGTGTCCAAAAAGGTGCACAAAGGCGATGCGGCTCCGGGTGCGATGAGCTCTTGGCTTTTGTCAAGTGCACCAGTGCTGTGACGCAGGAGTTTTTCGGTCATTCAGCAGTCAGTCAGTTAATCAGTCAGTCAGTCAGTCAGTCAGTCAGTGAGTCAGTCAGTCAATCGCCTGGCAACGGCGTTTTTCACTGACTTTGCCTGCTTTCAAGGGAAATATGCCATTCACTGGCCATTGCTGCCTCATAACTGACTGCCAGCTGTGTGACACTAATTGGCAGCGCGAAAGGCTGCGTATACGCAATATTGCTCATACGCCCGAAGGCAGCAAAACAAAAACTAGCCATGCAACCACATAATATCACTCAATACACTCAAGTATCAGTCGTTTCGAGGGACAGGATCTAACATCAAAGGCCAGGACACGCAAGGCAGTGGAGGAGCAAGGAAACTGGAACAAATAAATATGCTCAAATAAATCAATAAATAAACAAATCGAATTAAAATCATAAATGAAAATCAAATTTGCAATCACTTTTATATTTTTCCCCTCCATTTCCTTTCGTGCCCGAGGCGGATGTCTCTCTCTTTTTCTCTCTCTCTCTTTGTAAGCCATAAATTAATTAAAAACAATAAAGTAAACAAAGAGCAAACAACATTTTTCGAGTTGTTCGAGCTTATTCTTGTGCTGTTTTGAAGTTACTTAGCTTGCATAATGGCCTCCTCTGGCGGCGTCGATGAGTGCAATCGATATATGCTAATAAAACTGTCACACACACTTGTGCTTACTTTATAAATATATATAGTATTTGTGAAATAAAAGCGGGAAATTGCCTTCAAAAATAAAAAACCCGTTCCTCGTAAACGTGGGCAACCATCGAATCGCACTCGAGAGGGTCGATAAAGACTAGCGCACCTACAATACATAGGGTGGGGGTCATACACCCGCTAAATAAATAAAAATTATAATCGTCTGTAGACCCAGAAGAAAGTCAGCGACATGCTGGTAAGTTAACCCCAAACAATTTACTGAAATTATTTATAATTAAATAAAGTTTCAGTTGCTTGATATATATTATAGAGAAAGAACTCTCTAAAAATTAAATAATATCTCTAAATTTAAAGCTGAATATAAAACTAGATCGTTTTCCCTTTGATTTATAATCCTTGCCAAAATTATCCTACTTACAAGTACTATATAGTATTTCTTTCTTACAACTTTTTAGTTTTGAAACATACTGCCTTGAAGTCTGATTTCCTGAGTGCGTCTCTCGTTTCCGGCAATTGTGGCCTGCACCATCGCCCTCTTCCACGCATATATATACATCTACATACAAACATATATATATATATTTGTACATATATATATATGTTCCTGAGCCGATTCCCGACGCGCAGCCCCAGCCCGCGTGCGATCACGAAGCGCATAAATGGCATTTGACACGTGACAAAAATTTTGAATTTTAATATTTGCACCACTGTGTTTTGTGTGTTTGGGTTTTTTTTTTTTTGGGTCCCAAGTCCCGGATCCCGGCTGCCGGGTCCCGGGTCCTTGACTAAACTGAATTTCATTTGGTTTTTTCCTGGCCGCCATTGTTTCTTGAACATCGTGTATCCTCGATGCCTGTTCTATGACTCTATGGCGGCGGGCTGCCTTGAAATTTGTTTGCTTCGCATGTGCGGACACTTTGTTCAAATGATGCGACATAATAACTGGCAGGCATCACAGTCGACGAAGGCTACCCACCAGGCTCTCCCAAAAACCAACTTTTGACTGCCCATTAAATATTATGGCAATGCAAACGAATCAACAACAAAACAGCAATAGGAGCAGCACCCACAGCCATCGACGGTGACAAACAACAGCAGCCAGCAGCCAGCAGCCAGCAGGAGCAGGAGCAGCATCAGCCAGGACATCACAGCCAACAATCATTGGCTGGACATTTTGCATTTTTGGCAATTTCTGGCGACGTGACGCCCAAATAAAAGTTAAATGAAAATGAAACTATGCAAATACTGGTCGTATTTCCTGTGTGTGTGTGTTTTGTATATAGATAGATGTGCGACCAACTGCCGGTCATTTGCCAATCAGTCTTGGTCGAATCTGTGGATGGACATACACTGATTGAAATATTTAGCCTCTGATCGGTTAGAGTGGTGGAACATGGCTATGATTGTGCCGTGTTTATTCGAAATTATTAAATATATACATATATATTAGGAACCATGCTAACAATTTGCATAAGGTTTATATATATATATAGTATATAAGAGAAAAGAACGTAAGTGATTAGCCAAAATGGATTTTACTTGGCTTCTTTTGAGCATTGAAACGATTGTCGATGAACATCAGCAACGCGCATAGTTACGTCACTGTTAATTTTGATCAAGGTTGATGAGTAGGTGGGACGATTGCTAATCCTTTCACCGACGCCCAGAATCTCGGCCACGCTGCAATTTCTCGACACGTTGAACACATCCCGTCCGTACGCGTGACCGCGTTTCCGTTTCCGTTCGCGTTCCTGTTCGCGTTCCAGTTCGCGTTCCTGTTCCCGTACGCGTTCCTGTTCCCGTTCCCGTTCCCGTTCGCGTTCCTGTTTCCGTTTCCGTTCGCATTCCAGTTCACGTTCCCGTTCACGTTCCCGTTCGCGTTCCCATTCGCGTTCCTGTTCCCGTTTCCGTTTCCGTTCGCATTCCTGTTCCCATGCCCGTTCCCCTTCAGATGGTTCTGGCCGACGATTATCTTGATATGTAGCTGGTATCGTTGGGTTTGAGGCAAGGCGGCTTGGCGACGAACCTGCCATGCCACGAACTTGCCTACAACAAGGTGGCTTCGCCTGATCCCCAAAGAAACCCTCGTAGAGAACAAAGTTATTGGCCTGCGGTATGGTGCGTACCAGGCCATAGTGCTTGCCCAGGAAACCAATTAGCTTGCGCGAGGGACGATCCACGGAGCATTGATGCGCCTTCCAGCCCTGATCGCCCAGCATGAGATCGAACAGGCGCCTGCCCTGCCCTCGGCGTTGACGTGTCTCGTGTACATAGAAGTCCAGAATGGATGGTGTGCGATCGCAGTGTTTAATTGATCCGTTCTCGTCGTGCAGGAACAGGTCCTTGGTGCCCACCTTGAGGAAACCGGTAACGGCCAATCGACCAGTTTCCCTGTCCGATATAATGTACACCACCTGATCTCCAGCCAGCTTGCGGGCATTTGTCACTGGTTGTTGCAGGCCCTGGGCTTGGGCCGACAACTGTCCCATCATGTCCAGAATTTGGCTCAGCCTGCACTGGGACGACGATGGTCGCAGCTGGTGCGGCTGAACGCGTATGATTGAGTTGGGGAACAGGGATTTCACATCGAATGCGAATTCCACCATGACGATTGGATTTTGTTTATTATTTTGGCTTTCTTTATGGCTTATGTAGAGTAACGAAAATATGATAAGTGTGCAAGAACGAAAATTAACAAACGAATTACACTTAAAGATTGAAAAATTTAGTCGGAAATTCTGGGTTTTCCGTCTGGTTGACTCAACACAACGTTGATACATACTAATAAGTCAAGGGCCTATCTCTTGGTTTGTCATTGAACCAGCCCAGAGCCTGCTATTGGGGTATATATTTCGTATAACTCAAGCGAGTATTATCTAGAAGGGTTAATTGGAACCAAAGGGACCTCTTCACTGGAATCGATCTCTCTCCGTCCGAGGCAGAGCAACCGAGCACAACCTTAATCGGATGACAGTCAAATTATATTGACCCGGGGACGGGCTGGAGTCGACGAGTCAACTGACTGCGACGAAGTCGTCCTACCCGAATATCCTCATAACCATAAGGGATGCCAGTACCCGACGACCTCCTTGGGCGACCTTCTCCAACTCCGCCGTTGAAAAGTCGTTGGGCGTGAAGTTGAAACGATGCCAGGACCATCGGGGTTGGGACAGTAATCCACTGAGAAGGCATGCTTGATTGCACTAACCCCATCGCCTGGGGACGGACAGGCTCAGTCTCAGCCTCAGCCTCAGCCTCAGCCTCAGCCTCAGCCTCATCCACATATTAATATTCGGCCTTGTATTTAAACTATTTCTGGTCGTGTGCATATTTTTCGATTTTGACTTTGCACCGTTGAGTTTCCGGTTGCCAGAATTCCATTCCGGGTCAGATGCTAAGCCCCTCCTCCCGAAAAAAGTTAACTGCTTGGCTTGGCTTGGCTTGGGAGATTTTCAGGGGGTTCGGGTCTTATCGGGGACCCTGGCAACAGGCCGAAGACGAAGCCGTTTAAACCGGGACGCTTCTTTAAGGCTAAAGGATACGTATTCCCCACTGTTCTCTGTGGGCGCTCGGTTGACGATGCTGTCCCAGGAAATCACACAGTGTCTATATGGACACTAAAACGGACTTCGACACTGGCATATGCCTTTAATGTCAGCAAACCAACCACCAACAAACACATCCTTAAATGCTCTGAGAACCGGGAAGTGGCGTATCTGTGTAGTTGTACTTCGGCTCTTGCAATCCAAACGTTAATGGTCTGTCAATTATCGCCACCCAGTGAGTGTAACGATAAGATATTGCCCCCCCTTCGGGCACAAAACATTTCATACGCACTGCGAGTTTGGATATGTATAGTGTATGTGTGTGGCATGTAGCCCGGAGTCTATTGCCCGAGTATCCTAGCCGTGTGTGCGAGTATCCGTGTTCCCTCAACACTTTAGTACATCATTTAGTTCGAATTAGTTATGGACATAGAGCACACAACACACAACTCGAGAAGGAATCGAATGGAGCAACTTTGGAGCCCGCTCCTAAGGCCAGCGATGGCGCCCTGGAATTCCAGCCCAGCGCCAGTCTTCGTGTCGATGTCGGGGCGGAAAGGGGCCAGGGGTCGGGCTCTGGTTGCCCTTTTTACATTTGTATTTATGGTCAGGCCAACACACAAACACACACACACACAGCGAAAACAAAATTGGCATTTGTACACTGAGGGGAATATTGGTGAGTAGAATATAGAAGCAAAGAGCCTGCTTGGAAGTAACTTGGGAAAAGTTAGTTTCTGCACTTAATACTAGACTTACTGGCTAGTTTTTTTTTTAGCCGTGTACGGGGCCACTTCATATTAAGACGCGGACAGCAGACAGACGGACGTACTCACTTCAGTCCCGTTACCATTCTCATTTACCCGGGACCGGGACTGTGTCTGTGTCTGTGTCTCTGGATCTGCCTCCGTCTTCGACTCCCGGAGCTGTCTGACTGAGTGCCCATTAGACGATGACGAGTGGTGGCATGGTGGCGTGGCATGGTGGGCTGGCAGGTTGCCACATCCTGTGGGCCGTCCGCGTTTATCTATTTAGACGCTTTTAGTTACGGTTTTGGTTTTACCCCCCCTAGAAAGAAGAAGGTGGCGACGGCCGTGAGCGCCGTTCGAATTGATTTCACTATCGCCCCGGCCGTAGTTTGGCTTTCTTGCCAAAGTATTTTTATTTCTTTTCATGCTTATTGGAATTTTATTATCAGCTCATATAAATGCAATAAAATGTTGATATATACATACTATATATATACGCTTGTATGTGGATCTGCGTACTTACCCGTTGCCTCCAAGTTTCCCCCGAAAATAGAAAAGTTTTCGATGTTTTTTTTTTTTTTTTGCTTTGAAATATTTTCAGTTTCGCTTTATTTATTTGAAGTATTCTTATTCTTCCTGTTTTTTTTTTGGTATCGTACTTTATTGTTGTTATTCGCAATTATTACTCTCATTAGCTATTGTAATTATTCTTGAAATAGTGTTTGCTTTTCTCAGAGCATTAGCCTACGTTTCATTTAGTTTATAATTCTCATAATTTCTCTAGAAAAAAAAAACCAGTAAACAAACTTGCTTTCATTGCTTTAAAATAGTGTTTTGTTTTCCATTTCCGTTTCCGTTTCGCTAATATTACATACATACGAGTATATGCTTAATTGGTACAGAGATCTGGCTACGTTTATATGTCCTTGCCGATGATTATGCGGCGCGGGGGGCCCGTAAGAGTACGCTATATCATTCACAAATTAACGATAACGATAACAGATAACAGACAATTCAACGACTCGGAAACTCAGGCTGCACTTTCGAGAAAACAAACAATATGGGTGGGGTGTTGTGGTGTATTGTGTAGCATTGTGTGTGGTGTGTTGTTGAGTTTTTGTGTGGTGTGATTGTGGTGTAAAGATTGCACATTTACCGATTAGCTATAATTAATAAGCGTTTTCTTTGGGAGTACCTAACTTAGAAGCCTTTGCGCACCGATTTGAAAGTAGAGCCGTTTCCTTAGTCTTAGCCTAAACCTTAACCACTAGCCACTAGAACTCTAACCTTACCCTAGAGAAAAAAAAAAAAAAAAAAAAAACAAACAACAAACAACTGTAGAGCCAACAAACAAACACACTCCGAGTCACGCGAACATGCACACCAGAAATACATTGGAGTTCTTAGGAAAGTATAAAAACAGTTGAGCCTATATCCCAGGGGGTTTCCATGGAAATTATGGAATGGAGCCGTGGCGCCGCCTAAGCCTAAGTACACATAATCCAAGCTTACGGCTACACAATATTCATTCATATCATATATGGAATTTTGTATAAAGTTACTACACATGTAGGAGTATAGTAAGTATCTATCAATTATTTGTCACATAGAAACAGTTAAGAGGACGGCTGTTGAAAGCACGGACCAAAGCCGCTGTCGAGGCCAACACAGACAGATGGGCCCCCATCCCAACCGGAGGCTCCTTTGGCCGATGCCCGTAACGGATCTGTCCTCGCTTCGTCTACGGATCCTGATCCTGGTTGAGAGCAAGGGGCGTGCTCCCAGCAGCGTGACCTGCAAGTCGTCCCAAACTCGTCCAACTCGAACTCCACTCTCAGCCAGCTGACGCTGGTCAGGACAGAGCCCAGGGGCATCGAGAGTCCACGGGGTCCGGGGTCCAGTCTGTTTTTTTTTTTTGCTATTTGTTTTTTGTTTTTTTTTGGCGGGGGCTTGGTCCGTGTTTCAAAAAACTCAGTTTTGATATTACCCTAATACACTATACACACTATGCACGATGGGCATATATGTTATGCTATGTTAGGTCTTCAGCTGGAGCTCCTCTGCTCGCACATTGCTTCTAGCAACGCTATACGTACCCTGATTCTCTCCCATCTACCGTTCCTCATCTACCTTGCTATGCATCATGTCTCCCTCCTCCTTGGTACTCTATCTGATATATAGGTAACGAATATACTCTCGCCGCCTCCTTGGTGTCGAGAAACGGTGACGGCGTACTAGGTACACCGCTGCTTACACTAACTCCTAGTCTATGTGTCTAGCCTAGGTACGACCTCTGGGTTTTAAATGCGCTTACATCGTGTTCTCCCTATGTATGTTTATATATATATAACTATACTATATAGCTAGTTGAACTGAAAGTCGAACGGAAAGTGCTCTGTAAGCGGATAGATCATCGGGGTCAGCGCCCCTCGAATTCGTTTTGATTTGTGGGGCTCATTTGGTTTGTGGTGTCTGCTCGTGTGTTTGTGTGCGTGTCGTGCCATGCTTATAATACCCAACGGGTTCTGTCTGAACGATAACGAGGCAGGCAATCGATAAATGCTGATAACCAGGACTTCGATTTATCCGTAACCCATTGCGCACTGTTGCGTGTGAGTGTGTGTCTTTGTGCGAGTGTGGAGTGTGGAGGGCGCTGACCTCAAGAACCCGCTTGCTACCTAATCCTAACCGATAACCGGTAACCGATAACCGATAACTAACCCTAGTCTTCGACACCAAGTATCGATATGGGACCATCCCCCGTGAGTTGGCCTTAAAGATATGGTTTCTTCTACGCTTACGCACTAGTTTCTCTTGGATCTTGGGGGCAGGATGGGTCATGGGTGGGTATATATATATTATATATAGCTTGCTGCTCGTGATATGTGATAGGTCCTGGGGGGGAGGGAGGGGGAGCAGCTCACAAACAAACTACTTTTTTTTTTTTTTGTTTTCTTGTTAAAGCGAATCGTATCTTAGGGTGCTAACTGATCCTATAACCACAACTTACGGCTACTTACGGGCTTGTGTGTCTGTGTGTCTTTAACGCGTTTTGGGGGTTTTCGGGCTTAGCTAAGTGTAATTGTTAAAAATTGTACCTAGCCTACAGCTCGCAAATGCTCTTCTCAGGGGACTGTGTATATACAGAACTATTTACATAAGTAGCTGAACCGTTGAAACTATGCTAAATTTGAGACAACCAAGTGGACAAGCCGGGTAACTGAAACTTAACTAAGACCCAATGCCTAATTGAGTGGCGGGCTGAGATCCTTGGTGCATCGATTGCTTGCATTTGGCACACTTCCACTTCCACTATCCACATATCCAACTCCCTTGGAATGCTCTCCATCTCCAACTCCATCTTCATCTTTATCTCGAACTCCATCTCCATCTTCATCTCCATATCCATCCTGGTTACTATTGCTATTCGCGTGCTTGATCACCCCATGTGCATGATCTTCTTGAAGGCCTTGCGGAACTCGGGATTGAAGATCGTATAGATCACCGGGTTCACGAAGCTATTAATGTAGCCCAGCCAGGTGGTCAGCATGTAGGCGGTGAGGCCCGGTCGGCAGTCTTTCTTGAACTTGGCGCACATGGCGTCCATGATGTTGCAGCTGAAGAAGGGCAGCCAGCAGAATAGGAAAACACCTGTTTTTTTTTTGTTTGGCGAAGGTTAAAATAGACCTTAGACACCTACACGACGACCCATGAACTTACCCAAAACGATGGCCAGTGTTTTGGTGGCCTTGCGTTCCTTCTTGGCCGACGATTTTTCGCGTTTCTTTTTCGAGGCCTTGTGCACCTTGTATATCGTGAATCTACAAACACGCAAGGATAATAAGCCGTGGGAAATTGCATTGTTTTTTTTTTGTTTTTGAGTTGGAGGAAGGGAGCTCTCCAGTTTTCTCTAATAACTGTAATTAGGGGCAAGGGACGACCGTTACTCACCTTGACGCCTGCGAGTTCTTCTTATCCTTGCGCGAGGACGTCTTCGATGTGGTCGATAGCGTTGAGTCGTTGCGTGCCAAAGTCATGGCCTCCTGCACCCCGTAGCGGACAAAGGACAATGGCTTCATGGCGACGCTGCAAACGGAAGTGACGGCCAAATGCCGGAAAAATGAGAACGCAATCTTGGACCGGAAAACTACAGTATTATGGCACTATTTTCAGATTTGCCAGATTTGCCAGATTGCCATGCTTATTTTTGTTAGTTTTCTAGTTGGAAAGTGCGGCAAGGCATAATGGTAGCTAAGAAGGGAACCTCTGGCAGGGGGTCTTATTTTTTTTCTTCTGTGTGGTAACTTAATCAAACTGATTGTGTGATTGAAACATGCTCCAAAGTGCACGCAGGACTTGCAGGCAATGGGACAACTATCTGGGCTATTAATCTATTGAAAATAAATTGGCCAAATACCTGGAGTTATCGACACCGACTGACCTGAGGGCCGGCTCGCCGCGTTTCGGCGAATCATCGGCTGTATTCCGGCGGCTGCTAACGCTCGATCGCTGTAGGGTGGCACCGCTGGGCAGCGGACTGTCCGGCGGTGAGCCGCTGCTCGCTGGCGCTGCTGTTATGGCGGCGGCGGAAAATGTGGCGGAGGCGGGGACGGTGGCAGTGGTGCCAGCGGCCATGCCAACGCCTGCAAGGACATCGTCAACGTTTGAGGCAGCATAACCAGAATCATGATTACCATTCGGATCGGCAACGACCAGCTGCGGCTGTGTGGTGATCTGGGCCACAACGCTGCTGTGGTGCGGAGTATTCCATGGCAATCAATCAATCCAGGACATTGCGGGACATCGGGACATCGGCGGCAAGCGGCGGCAAGCGGCGTTGAGAGTAGAGTAGAGAGAGAGAGATAGGAAATCGGGGCGCAACGTCAATTAAAGGCAAAGGCAAAGGCAAGATTGAGTTTTAATTAAGTGACGCATTAATTGAATTATTCAGATTTATTTTTGCCCCTGGCCTTCGTCCGGTCTTTCTTTGGCGCAAAAGTTTCGCGGTTGGTCCGTTTGACCCATCCTCCCATTCTCGCATCCTCCCATCCCTTTGAGCATCCGGCCTGTCATTAATGGTTTCATTTCGTGTCCTTATTGGATTAAGCAGGCCATCAGGAAGCTAATTGACTGGCGGTTTTTCGGCCAGGACACGAATACCGTAAATCTGAAGCGAAATCTGATGGGGGATGGGATTGCCCGGGATCGCCAGGAGATGCCAGGCGGCAAGTGCAAGTGCCACTTGCAAGTGCTCCTTTTATGCCGACAATTGAGTGGCACCGTTGCCGAACGAGGCCAGCAATTAGATTGACAATTTTCCTTGACAGTAACTGCACTCAGCAGAAAAACAGACACGGACTTGGGCTGGCTTATCTATTACGTGCTGGTGGCACGTGCTGCCAGGTGGCCAAAAGTGGCCAGGTAGTACCCAATGCTGACCAAGGAGGAGAGTCAGTCAATTGGCAATTCGTTGAGGCCCAAACTAGGGGCAGGGTCATCGCAAATAGCACCGAGCGGAGGCCCCTGGGACTCCTCTGTACCTTTTTCCCTTGTACTTATAATATATATAGTTTATTATGATTTAAAATAAATAAAAAAGTATATATGAAAGGGAGCTCAAATATTGAGCAATAACTTTACTTGAGATACTGGGAAAGCAAAACAATTTATAATAAAAAAATCCCTGCTCTAGGGTACCCACTTTAGAGCTAATATATCAGATTTAGGATCCCTCCGCTGCCCCCATGATTGAAGTCTGGACTCCGGCAAAGGGTCGAGGTCTACTCACTTGCCCGTCTCCTCGACAACGGTGGCCAGCATGAACTCGGTGGACTTGTCGTTCACAATGACATGGCAGTCATCGATGTCCGGCGAGATGGCATTCTCGTCCTCCTCCTCGTTGGAGCCGCTGGCCGTGTTGGTTGCCGGCTCGTCCGGCATGATCCGGCTGGCGTGTCGGCTGCTGTCCAGGGCCGTCTCCGCCAGGCGACGGGTCTGGGCTATGTTCTCGATGACGCTGCCGCCTGTCAGCTCCGAGAGGTGGGGCTTCCTGGCCGCCCGCTGCTTTCGCGCCCGACTGCGCAGCGCCTACAGAGGGGGAGATGAACAGAGAGAGAGAATAGGGATTAGAGACAGGACATGCTGCGCTTGCATCCTTTGGATGTTCCGGATATTCCAGTCAGCAATCGGAGGCTGTCGGCAGCTAATGTGCGCAAACAAAAACCCAACCGACTCCTGGCCTGGATTGCAAATTGTGAATTGTGCAGGAGTCAGCAGGGATCAGCAGGATATTGATTCCATCGAGCTCGTCCGAATCCGATTTTGATTGGCTGCTGCCTGAGTAATAGCCCTTATCCGGGGCCAATTATGAGATTATTGGCAATGACGGATTTTAAAGAGCTACCCTGGAGTCTAACTTTAAATATCCTGCAGCCTGGTTTAAACTGAAAAAGAGACAAAGGCTTGAAGGACTCACCTTGAATATGTTCCAGTAGAGAAACACCATGATAATGCAGGGTATATAGAAGCTGCTCAGCGATGAGTACAGGATAAAGTCGGCGTTGTAGAAGGCGCACACGTCCGGCTCACGGTTGGGCGTATTATTCAGGCCGAGGACTATCGGGGAGCCGATAGCGGCCGATATGGCCCACACCAGCAGTATCGTAAGGCAAACGCGGCGACTGTTTTTGTGCTTGGCGTACTTTATTGGCTGCGTCACAGCGATGTATCTGCAAGATACAAGCAACAACACACATCACACATTATTTTGATCAGCACTCGGCTTGAGGGAAAACTCACCTGTCTATGGAGATGGCAACTAAGTTGAATATCGATGAAGTAGAACATATCACATCCATGGCTATATAGAAATCACAAACGACATCAGGCAGGGCCCAAACTCCATTTACCTGCAAATAGGCCAGGCCAAAAAAGCATGATGATGATGAGCTCAGTTCATTTGCTCGGAGCATAGCTCCCTTTTTTTTTTTTTGTGTTGAATATCAATAACAATATTTTTGCCCAAACCGAACCTACCGGCTGCCACAAATTAGTTTTCGACTCTATCTCTCCATGGACATCTCCGAGACAGACTCCATAAAAACGCAAGGAATTTCCCAGGCCAAACAATTTGTAGCACACAGAAGGACATAAAAAAGGACGAGTGGGTCTGAAACTGACATGGCTACAAACACATGTGCACTCATTTCTCTTCCTTTTCTTTATTTTTTTTTTTTGTATTTGCGCCTCTCTCTCCTCCGATCGGTTTGCGTTTAAAGTAGGCAAAACAAACACACACAAGAAGCTGAAATTCGAGCCGGAGCTCATCCGCCCAGGAGTGTAAAATATTTGTACACACGCAGCCAACATACTGTTCGAGCTGGGAAAGTGAGTGGGGAAAGTCAAGCATAGAAATGTTCAAAAATAGCTGGGGCCAAGTCGCAGACTCAGACGGATTCAGACACGGCGAATGGAGAACGGAGAAGCGTAGCCGGAGCTAAGCGAGCATAACAAAAAGTTGAGCTGACGGGCTAAGGAAAGTGGCAAAAAGTTTTCGATATATAAAGACATACGCACGACTGCTCACATCTCCCTGAACTCCCCCTCCACCCTCCCCGCTCTGAAATATACACATACGTGCTATGGAGCAGTGTTTTTTTTTTTTTACAACTCTGGCTGCCTTCTTTGGCTTCCTGTCGTATACGCAATGTGGGCCATTGTCAGGCACATTGCGTATACGCGACGTACGCCTGCAGCTGAACTATAATTTATAATGTATTTTTGGGTATTGAGAGAGCATAAGTGTATATACACATAAAAAAAAGGACAGATTCTGCTCCTGTCATCTCCTGCAAGCACCCCATCCATTTTTTGTTTGTTTTGTTTTGTGTTTTTGTTTGTTTCTTTTGCTACGGTTGGCGCCAAAAGTTTGCGCCATCGATTAAGGGGTTTCCACGGAATAGGCAGCGTAGCCACATTGCCACGGCGAGAGAGATCTGTGCATTTATTATGTATACTTAATGGTTTCTACTCGCAAACAAATGTAGCATTTGTCGAATTATTTATGGCTTAATCTTGGAAAGTTTGCTTTGAATTGGTGGGTTTCCCTCGATTCAATTCGATTTGTTCTTTTCTTTTCGTTTCGTTTCGTTTCTTTGCCTTTCTTCGACTTTCCCATTGGCAAGCTTCATTGAATTTTTTAATATTTTTCCAAACCTATTTACCCCTGCTCTTCGGGGGCGTCTATTCTGTTTTTTTTTTTGGGTATTGTGTAAGCGATTTCCAATTCAGCGAAAGTGTCTCTCCCCTCGGTGGCTATCCGGGCTCTCGTGCTCAGTGGCAGCAGCTCGAAAATGTTCAATTTATGTATATTGTGAGCATAAAGGCATTTAAAGTCAGCTGTCGGCCGCCTCCACCACCTTGCTCTTCTTATTTTTTTTGGCTTCTGGTTTATTTTAGAGCAGGAATAGATGGGGAGAATTTCTATGCTATCGGGCCCCCCCCTGTTTGTGTGCGGTTTCTGCAGCAGGGCATAAAATAAATAAATTTATCTATTTGCACAGTCAAAGGCGAGCGCACACACAAAAACCCAAAGGGACAAAGCTTTCACATTCCCTGCTCCCTCTACCGCTACCCCTCTCGCATCACCAGAACAATGAGGGAGCAGGCAGCTGGCAGGGAAAGATGGCAGACACACACACACACACACACGCAGACAAAGGCAAACAAACAAACAAACACACGTAGCATTTTGATAATTGAGCTTCTGGTTTTTATAGTTTGCACGCTGATACGGGAAGCGAACCAAAGGATACGATATCCCAGCGAACACTCTGTGTGTGTGTGTGAGTGTGTTTGTGTGTGTGTGCTCGCCTAGGTAGGACCCTCCTACTATATATAGTATACTTTTCGGCTTAGCCACATTTGCCAGGCAGAGGATGCGACAGGCAGCGGCAGTAACTATTTGTACAAATCAGGGGAGCACTCTGGCACTCGCTTTCGATGTGGTCCAAGTCCAGGTCCACAGGGAATCGTTTCAACGCTCTCTCAATATGTGTCTGTGTGTGTGTGTTTATATCGACTCATCCTGCCAATAATATCTGAATGTGAGTTAATCAGTTCGAGAGAGAACATGCCATTTAAAGGTAGCTATGTTGTAAGAGCTATAACTTAAGTTATACTAAGGAAGAAGAGTCAATTTTGTGGTTAGATTCTTGAAATAATTGAAGGTTCTACTAACAGAAGAGAGTCTGAAGCTGAATTCTTAGAAGAATTAAAGATTCTGCTTAGAGTATGCTTGAAATAATTGAAGATTCCACTTACAGGAGAAAGCCAGAAGCTGAATTCTTGGAACCATTGCAGTTTCTGACGATAGAGGAGAATCCAAAGCTGAATTCTTCAAACAATTGAAGATTCTTCTAACAGAAAAGAGTTTGAAGCTGAATTCTTAAAAAAACAAAAGAATCTACTTTCAAAAAGGAGTCTGAAGCTGAATTCTTAAAACAATTAATGATTCTCCTAATAGAATAGAGACTGAAGCTAAAGAATCCACTTTGAGAAGAGAGTCTGAAGCTGAATTCAGGAAACAATTCAAGATTCTTCCAACGGAAGAGTGTCTGATTTGGAATTCTTAGAACAATTACAGATTCTTCTTACAAAAGATAATCTCAGGCTTTATCCTTAGAACAATTAAATAATATACTTACAGAAGAGATTCAGATGCTAAATTCTTGAAGCAATTGAAGATTCTACTTACAAAAGAGAGACTGAAGCTGATTTCTTGAAGTTATTAAAAATTCTTGTAACAGAAAATAGAGTCTGAAGCTGAATTCGGGAAACAATTGAAGAATCTTCAAACAAAAGATAGTCTGCATTTTGGAAATGCTTTAAAATATAACTAAATGAAGTTGCTTATAATTATATTCTGAATTCAGTTGGACGCTGACCAATTTGCACTTGCCATCCAATACATTTCCTTTGCGCAAATACATTTTCCACGATTTTCCCACAGTCTGTGGAGGAAAAAGGTGGAGCCTGGTTTTTAATTAAAAGAGAACTCTGGCCAGAGACCAGAAGTGTGTGCCAGCCAAGGACTTTTTCGGTGTGCACTCAACAAGTTCGAGTCGAAGGACGCGTTAATTAGCCGCCATTACCCAGCCACCCATACCCCAGCCCCATCTTCATCTCCAACTCCTCAACCATCGCCGCCATTCGCTGTGCATATTTGCTTATTTGTATTTGCTTATAAACATTTGGCAATGGCAGGTGACGATGCGTCTGTGTCGGTGTCGGTGTGTGGCACTGTGTATCCTTGTTGCTGCCGCCGCCGCCGCCGCAGCAGCAGCTCGGTGCGAGTGTCTATGCCGGCTGCCATTTCCTTTACGCCCGTCAATTGCGCATTTTATTTACCAGTCTCGATTTATTTTATTTTATTTTTTACTTTGCGCTCTCTCTTTTTTCGCTATGCTGCTCTGTTTTTATTTTCCCCGCCCGCCGCTGCTTTTATTTTTCTCTGAGTGCTTTCCGAGTGCGAGGCGGCGGAAGTAATGAAGCGGAAGCGGAAACGAATTACTTTGTAGCAGTTGCTGGAGCCTTGACCTTGCCCCATCCCCTGCTGCCGGCGTGCGGCATGCGGCATGCGGCATGTGCGTGTGTTTTCAATTTTATGCATCTTGCCACGGGTTCTGTTTCACTGGGTACCCCAGAAAGGACCCCGGGCCCTGACGCACGTGTCGCCCGTGTTCATCTAGTCCCCGTTCCAAATTCTGATCCTGAGCGGGCCTGCTGTTCCCCGTTTTTTTTTTTTTGCCGTTTTTTGGCTATTAAAAGTTTGACGGCCCCGGGCGTCACTCAAATTGTTAGTGACTTGAAAGTGGCCCCAAAAATGTTCAGCCGAACAGCAGCCAGCAGCCAGCAGCAGCATCATCATCAGGCGGTAGGAAAAACTGCTGGGGAAACTGGAAAAACTTCCCAGAACGTCGGCGGCGGAGGAGGAGTCCTAAATATGTATGTGGGCGACAGGTGGAGTGGGACCGAGTCCCCATTATAATGTCATTGAGGAAGAGATAGTGTGTGTCGTTTATCGACAGACACAGGGCGTCCTTGATTGCAGCTGCCGTTCCGCGTTGTCATCATAACCCTGCCTAAGGATACTTTTCCCTGCTGACCTCTAAAGGTCTCTTTTAAACCTTAAATAAAATGTATATTTCTCTCGGTGTGACAACTGCTGGACCCGCCTCTCCCCCCATCCGATTATCCTGGGCGTCCAATTCCCGGCAATCCTTTTCCATTGGCAAGTCAATTAGGAGCACTTGAGAGGGGCCAGTTCTGCGTAGAAAAACGGGGCTAGGCTGGTGCCTGGGTCTAGGCCGAACGCGTGCCAGCCATTAAAAGCTTTTTAAAATTAATTATAAAACCGAAAGTAGACACAGAAAATTTCCCGAATAAAACGCACACAGAACCTGACAACCCTTTTCGCCATTGGCATAGGGTAGAGTGGGTTCTCGGGGTTAGCCTCTGCTTCTTGCCAGCAGTTTTTTTTTCCCCCAGCTGGCCCTGGCGAATTTAACTTCAAACAGATTTTTGATACTTCAGTGGGCAACCGCAGAGGGTAGAGGCTGAGCTGGGCTGGGCTGGGCGTGGCAAGTCGGGCATGCGTAACAAATTGTGAACATTATGCGGTGCAGAAAATAGTTGGCAATGGACCCAACCGCCGTCCCCTGTATCGGCCAAGTTAAGTGGCAAGTTGAGAGGGAAAGTTTGGCCTGATTTGGGTTCAGCCTGGAGTCGTAGTCCTGGTCCTGGGCCTGGGAGTTCGGTCCGACAGCTTCATTATCGTCTCATTAGAGGCTCGTGATGTGTGTGTCACAAGTTTTCAATTCGATCCGGGTCGCCGCAGTTCAAAGGTGACACTCACTCGGGCAGGTATTTTTAGTCCTGGCCAAACTGGAAGAACTCTTTCCAAAGTCAGGACATCACACCAGCCCGTCACCTATTTATGGCTCCTAATCTGTCACAAATACTCTGAATTAAGTGACAGGTCAGCATAAGCTGACCCGTATGCTTGTTCCTTAAAGGTATTTCTCTGAATTAAAAAACATTTCTATTTGGATAAATTATTATCCTTTGCTTGGGTTCTTGAAATATGCTTTAGCTGCTCTTTAAGTTTCTCTCCCCCATCTTAGATATGGCAAGCCTGTGTATATCTCTCGTAACTCCTAACTCCTTGGCCGCTAATCGAGTTATCCCTGCAGCCCTTTTTCCCTAACAGGCTTTTCCCTTAGCCTTGTCCTGTTGTTTGTTTCGGGATGATAAACGAGTCGGCAGCGGCAACGAGTTTAGTTTGGAAAGCGATAGGAAAAGCCAAGGAAAAGCTGGCCAAAAAGGCAGCAGCGCAAATTGGCAAAAAGCTGGCGAATATGTTTGGAGCTATCTCTGTCGCTGGAAGGATGCCATAACATTTGGCTTTTTATGAATTTTCATAATTTGGCGACTGCTTAGCATAAAAATGTCACAGCGGTTGCACGGAAAAATGCTGCTAAGGATTGCGCCCATCTCCTTGTTTTTTTTTTTGGCCATCTTTCGCTGATCCTGCTCCTCGGCTGCTCCTTATTCTTGGTCTTTGGTTTTATGCCACTCGCATAATGTACAAGCTCTCCCGCACACGTGTGTGCGGGTGTGTGTGTGTGAGCGGGTGTGGGCGCGCCCCTTTTTGCCTATTTTATGGCTGCCATAAAAGTTTACTTAGTGGCCGGGCATGCAACCCAGCGCAAAATCCTCACCCCGAACCGACACCGACCGCAAGGACGATGGAAGCGCCGGCACCAAGGCGCGTAAAAGTCATCAAATAATTTGTTTATGTCGCCAAATGCTGCAGTCGGGGCTATGCTGCCATTTCCCTTTAATAATTCATGTACATAAAGTGCGACAAGGAGCCTGGCAGGAGGCTGCTGCTGCTGCTGCTGCAGCGGCAGGGCATCGGGCACAAATAAATTGCAGGGAGCAGGTCCTGAAAACTCAACACTTGCTGGTTGCAATTGAAAAAGAACGAACTGCACTGAACACAAAAACAAGGGGTTTTGTATGAGATAACTTGGTGTTTTAATTGTTTTAAATATTGGTTATAAATATATCTAAATTTATTGTGTAATAATCTCTTTTATAGATTAAAAGAGCTTTCCTTATTTATTTTTCTGCATGTTTTTTTGCAAATTATAAAAGTTAATTGCAGAGGCAAGGACTTTTGTTTAATTATATATATTTTCTGTGGTTAAACGTAGCATTTTAAACTCATCTTTGAAATCTTTTCTCCTCCACATCCTAGCTTTTTAAGGGAATATTTCTTTGTGATTTCTTCCTGTGTAGTGCAGCAGCCGTAGACCATTTTGCAGCGTTGGTAATAAAGTTACCGTAGCCACGGCAACACGGCAATACAGCAGGGAGCAGGAGGAGGAACAGGAGTGAAGGAACAGGAGCAGGAGGAGGAACCAGGAGCAGGAGGAGGAACCAGGAGCAGGAGGAGGAACCAGGAGCAGGAGGAGGAGGAACAGGAGCAGGCCGTGTCAAAGCCAAGGAGCCGGGGCGCTGGCGACTATTAAACGAGTTTCGCATACATTTTCTTGCGCCACGCCGACAGACAAAGTTAATTGAACTGGCTGCCGTAATAGACACACACACACACACACTTCTATATATATATATATATATACACACTGGGGAAAATGAGGGGGAAGTGGAGCCTAACAGAGGCTAGTGGGCGGTGTCGGCTTTTAGCCAAGTGACTGCCACTTGATGCTGTTGCTCCAGGGCCGGGTCTTGGCCCTATCACAAGCACAGGGCAATTAATTGACTTATTTATTAAGTTTATTGTCTGTCCTGGCTATATGCGCGTGTGCCTGTGTGTGTGTATATTGGGTGTATGTGTGTAAGCCTCCCTCTCGCTTGCCCGCGCCGTTGTCATTGTCGTAACAATTTTAACGTTTTTCTGCGCCATTTTTAATAGCCTCGGACTCGCCCCCGAAGGCCAAGTTGATGCTTATTTATACCGACAAATACATAACATATATATATTTATTTATATAATATATATATGCTGTATATATATATATATATATATGTGTGTGATTGTGGCACACATGTGTGTGCACACTCGAGATTTTCCCAGCTTCCTATTTTCGCGCGCCAGTGCCTTCCGCCAGTCGCTGTGTTGTTGCAACAAATTAGTTGTCATTAGCGTCGGGGGAAATTTTATTTTGTGATGACTTTTCCAGCCCCTTGGCGACATATATACATATATCTCTGCCTGGATATTGGATATTTATATAGCCATCTGCATGGAAATGGTAATATAATATTTTCGCTTCCCACCAACGACAACGACATCCGGCAAGTGTGTTCCGCTCCTTCGCTGATTGAATCTTTGTGCCTGGGAACTCCGGCCTGGTCCGGGGACTGCTGGGATCGAGAGGTTTTCTGGCCAAATCAAAATCTGTGTTAATTATTCAAGCTGCTGCCGGCGAGGGGTGGAGGGGAAGGGATCAAGGATGGATGCGATGGGGAAAATGCGACCAGAAAGCTGCGGTCCGTGGCTACGAATCCGGGCCGGAAGTGCGCGCTTTAACTCGCATGCGTGCCGGAGATGGCAGGCAGGCAGGGAAGACCGGCGACAGGAAGGAGAGCAGGCAGGCAGGGCAAAGCTGGTAACTGGAAGCTGGAGAAGATTGCAAGCCATATTTTTGATAGCAACCATTTAGCGAAAGGGCCAAAAAGCCGCGCCGCGCCCGCTCATCCTCAGCTCAGCTGAAAACTTTCTGCCGGCGGCCAATTTCATGCTGTTGGATTATTTATTTGAATTGATGTGCGGCCTGCGGTTCAGTGTGGTTCCCTGCCTGACAGGGATTTATATGAACACCCCACACACACCCCGACAAACACACACACACACACACAACTAACACTAACCGCAGCCGAGTGCTGCGAACAAAGCGCTGCCTGCTTTTGGGCGCATTCAAGTTGGCTTAGTCAACAATTTGTTGCTGGCCCCGAAGGAGGTTGACTGGGGGTCAGGTCACTGCAGTCTGCCACTCAGCCGAGTCCTGTGTAGTCTCTGCAGGCATCGCATAAATACCCAGACACACACCACCATCACTAGGGATGACAGCCATACCCAAAAGGCGATAGTAACCCTTGATACTTTTCTATTTTCTTTTAAAATCAGCTTAAATCGGAAACATATTTTAGAATGAGTATAAGCTTGTGTGTGTGTAGGATAATGCCTTGAAATTGGGCTCAAACTTTTGCTTGATTCTTGCGATATATCGTCACGACCCAGAACGAACTGGGGTACATCGCCAGGATGCCTGGCTTTTCGGCTGTTTGCAGCTGGCTTTTGCTGCAGCCTGTTTGCTTAGCCACTTGCAGGCACTTTGGCAGCATCACTTTGCCGCCGACCGACCGACCGCTCTCTATTTGCCGTTCAAGTGGCTGCTGGCCTGGCCCAAAATAATGGTGGAAGGGCGGTGAGTAGGAGGAACTAGAACCTGCCGGACAGTAGTAATGAGCACCACCAATGGCGCCCTGCAACCCTTTAAATGCCCATTAAAATTAAGAAAAACTTTACGCCCAGGAAACTCTTTTTTTTTTATTGCCTGCCGGCCCCCACCTGGAAATAGTTTTGTGTGTAGTTTGACTGTTGCCTGGTTGGGCAGGTGAGACCAGGTGCCGCCAGCCTGTTTTGTAGTTTTTTTTTCTATTTTTTTGTGCCAGCGGAGTGATAAATGTGCACCTCCATCTGCCGCACATTCCGGCGTTTTTCGAGAATCATTGCGGGCGAGTTTAAAGTTGCAGCCTCACACAGTAGTTGCGAACTTTTGCCTTTGCCCGGTTTTTCCCATTTTCCAACAGCTACATACCTACCAGGGGAAAAGCCCAGGTTCATTGATCGAAACATAAAGCAGGCGAGATCCCTGACTGTTCAGGGGGATAATGAAAGGAAGAACAAAGTTCAGGGAAGAATTCCCAACATACTGATGAAGACCCTGACAGAACTCAAATCTCGTTTTAAATCAATTTCCATGTCAAGATTGCCATCTAATATTTATTCCAGATGAGCTGCCATTACATACACTGACGCCAAATTCATGGCCCTATGTAGCGGGGATAATAAAAGTGCCACAAACAAGTCGGATACCGGGGGCAGAGGGTCGGGCCCGAGAGGTTGACGACACTTGGCCCTGTCACTGGCACAACTCTATTTTTAGGCCTCGCACAAAATATGATTATTTCGAATGGGCCCGCCGGAGCGGGCAATAGAATGGAGTGGAAAGCAGGGCTTTTCCTTTTTTTTTTGCTCTCCTAAGAGGCTGCTGCTGCGTCAAATGCTGATTAAGTGCCGTTATCGCCGCCGCATATCCGGCTGCCAGCTCTGCCTCTCTGGACCCGAGAGCGGAGTCCAAGTCCATTGACAGTTGCCCCATTCCTTTCGAGTGCCTCGAGTGGCCGAGTGGCCCAGAGTGTATGTGTGTGTGTACATTAATCAGATTATTTATTTTTTTGCCATGAATTTATGGCAATTTCTGTTGGCTCTTTACGGGGCGCGCACAAGTGCGAGACTGTAGGAATGGCTGGAGGAGTGACTGCCAGTCTGAACGATTGACAATTGCCATTTAAGGCTGTTTTCCGAGCACTTCACATCGCTCATACGCCATGCAGGCCAACGAAATAAATAAAACAGAGTTGCAGGGGCTTTTTTACAAAGGATACTCCCTAGAAATAATGCTGAGAATATTATCAGTGGAGAAGCTTTTAAAGTTTGAACTTAAGAAAGAGTCTTAGCTGGAAACCACCTCTATGGCATTACCTCTCAAAAAAAAAATGTTCAATCTAATCCCTGGGTCACATAATCCCGCTTAGTCCTCAGCCTGCCAGGCGGCGGCCACTGCAGAAGTCAGCTCGAAAGCGATGGCCAGGCCTGCATACAAAAGCAATTAACAGCGGGACAAAAAAACACGGCAGGACGAAAGACAGGAGCAGGAGCAGGAGCGGGGGCAGGGAAACGGAAGTGGATATGGATGTTGCCAAGACAGAGAGAGAGAGAAAGAGAGAAAGCGAAGGGAGATTCTTCCATTCCCAGACAGAGAGCAAACACAATTCCGATAAGATTAGGGCCCTGGACATGGAGCAAGCATGCAGGCGAAGGCTACTCTGACTTACTTGGATTATGCACTAAGAGAAAAACAAACTACTATTCTAGTACTTGACTAACAGAAAAACTCTATGAGCTGCCACAAAAATCTTGCAGAATTTTATACCAAATGTACAAAAAGGTTTGTAATTTAAAGTTCACTTCTTTCTTGGAAATACTTTTCTTTAGGTTGTTTGAGGAGATTCAATTGTATCTTCTGATTAAATTTAATCTTTACTTTACATATACAGAACGTAGGTATTTCTTATTTAATTTATTATTATTATTTATTTATTTGTTCCACTGCAGCTAGTTGAGAGAACCATCTCGATCTGTGAGAATTACTCTAAACAATCCGGCTCGAAGGACTAAATGTGTTTGGCGGGGACTGACCAGGCAAGGTTCCCAGGTATCCAAAAACACAAGCAATATTCTCTACGATCTTTTCTTTTAATTCAAAAGAAGCTCCCTATTTTTGTAACAGTGCACAACTCCTCTGGGCAACTCTCGGCAAACGTCCTGCACCCTGGTGGCCCCTTCCTTGTTCGCCTGGCCATTCAGTCCAGTGTGCACGCTTTTACACTTTCAATGACCACTTGAATGTCAACAAAAGCTTTCAACTGACATATACAACCACTTAAAATAGAAAAGCACTGGCCTACACCCACACACACACACCCCTACACACCCCACACACCCATCGACACCCATCGACACCCATCGACACCCAGTGGCAGTGGCGGAATGGGGGACTAGCTAACATGTTTGTGTATTTATTTTAGCCGCGAGTTAAAACGAGCCATGTTCCCAAACAACATCAGCATCAGCATCAGCGAAGGGCCGACATGACGTGCCACACGGCGTATGAGTAACGTGTAGTCAGTGTGCTGTGTGTGTGCTGTGTGTGTGCTGTGTGTGTGCGCTGTGCAAGGTGCCACGCCCATCGCTGACAACAGAACTGGCCCAGGCGCCCCCTTTTTCGCCTTGCTTGTTTGTCTGTTAGCTTGTGTCATAAGCAATAATTCTCCATTGTTGGCATCTCGTTCGTTCCGCCCTCGGGCTCTCTCTTGTTGCTTCGCGGGGGGGGCGGGTCCTGTTTTGGGTGGGTCATACCTCAACCTTTGCTGTGCACATTTTTATGAGTTAAGTGCTATCCGGCACAAATGCCAGCGCACACACAATGAGCGAGAAGCGGTGGCCCGCCTCCCAATCTTCCTCACCTTCAGTTACCAATCTCTGCCTCTCCAAGCATCTACCTCCTCCACCAACCCGGAACTTCACTTCCGGCCACCAGCCCCCTTGCATTTCCTCGGCCTCGGTGTCGTTCTCGGCCTCGGACTGGACCGTGTTACTGCCCACTTATTGTGCTGTTGTTGACGCAAATCCTCTTAACTAAATCAATTTTCATTTGTGTGTTTGTTCGCGTGAGAGTGTGCGTGTGCGTGTACGGGTGTGTGCGGGATGTCCCTTGGAAATTCCCATGGACTTGAGTCGAAATAATACGTACGTACATGGATTCGTTTGAGGGGGAGTATGGAATGGGATTCGCATTGTCCGCTGGCCCTTAACCGCGATCACGAATAATGCTGGCAAATCGAAACAACAATGGAAACTATCGGGAATATATATATATATATAATATAAGGAATTTCCCACTAACACAAACAAAAAGGAGGAGTTATATGATTTCTAGCTACTGCTACTAAATAGTTTCATAGTTTTTTAGGGTCTTTAATAAAGTCTTGAAGTAAATATATAGTCTAGGTTGCTCTAGAAATCAAAAGGGGTTTTAAAAACAGCTAAGAGTAAAGGCGATTTATAAAGGGCTTTTAAAAATATTTAGAAAGGGTGATCTAGAAATCACTAGGGTTTTTAAAATACTCAAAAAGTTTTCTAGAAGTGACTAGAGTTTTTAAAATACTCAAAAAGCGTTTTCTAGAAATGAATAAATACATAAAAAGTGCTTTCCAGAACTAGGATTTTGAAAACACTTTAAAAAAGTGTCTAAAAGTATGCAATGCCTTTTTTGAAGTACCAAATTCGGTGCAAAATGTGTTATATTACGATAAAAATGATTAAATCATTGTGTAGCATAAAATTGAATACCCTTATATGAGTTTTAAGAAACCCTAATGATTTTTTTAGAACTTTTCAATATCTTCATAGAGTAAGAGTGATAATTCGAGTTGGAATCTATAGATTTCCCTAGAAAGCAGAAAACCCAAAGAATTGCATTCAGTGGAAATGTTTTATTTACTTCATATTATTTGCTAATTATTTCCTACATATTTTTTATAAATAAATACACATTCCTAGTGCCAAATAATTAAAATATATATGCTTTATATATACATAATAAATAAATAATAATATAAAATTAAATAAATATAATAAAATAAACTAATAATAATAAAAAGATCACTTAAATATCCCTTTTTTACATTTCAATGTGCAACTCAAACCGGTTCTATTTGTTTTTCTGCGTGTAAAAAGAGCTTTGTTGTTGTTGTTGTTGTGGTCATCGCGAATTAGAGGGAGACGGGTTGCCTAGTGGCGATCTCCGCCAGAAGGAAAGAGAGCAACGACGCATCGAAGTCGCGTCACCATTATTACGGTACAAACAAACACAATTGCAATTGGCGCTGTGTGCGTGGGTGTGCGTAATTAACACCTGACACTCACACAGGCAACCGGGCCTGATGCATTTAATGACAAGTTAATTTGCCTGTATGGGTGTGCCACAGGAGGGGGACGGTTAATTTGCTGGTAATACGCTTAATCCGCTTCGATTTGTGCTTCAAGTGGGTCCGAAGGGAAGCCCAAGACAAACATAAACACAAACACAACAAAAACAAAAAAAAACAAGTAGGAAACAGTAAACAAATCTGGCAAATAAATAAAAGAGAGACATTGGTCATCGAAGCCAAGTCTCAGGCCGTCTCGCTCTCCTCCCTTTTAGCACCCATTGGGCAGCCCCTCCTTCAAGCGGCTCGTTGGTCTAGGGGTATGATTCTCGCTTCGGGTGCGAGAGGTCCCGGGTTCAACT